>JAKUCM010007047.1:0-26414 GCA_023374145.1 Lepidium sativum | reverse complement strand
GAGAGAGGGCTTCCATCTTCTTCCATCGTGTCTCTTATCTTCTATCTTCTTCGCCTCACGCCTCACAATCTCTTATCTTCACCTCTTCTTCCATCTTTTTACCCCCGACATCTTTACGAGTTCTTCATCTCTCCATCTTCTTTGCCTCACTTTCTCCACTCGGACCCGTCTCTTCGTGTTGCAGGTAAGTAAACCATCACCTTTTGGTTTTATCTTCTTCAGACCATGTCTAGTTACTTCTATTAGTCGGGTTTTCATGTGGTTTATCAGATTTGAAAATCTTATATGATTTTTTTGAAAATTTGTTGTACTCTTAGAATGTCGTTTCATTAGTATGTGATAGACGTTGTAAGAACTAGTAGAGTTTACAACATAGTGTGTCTATGTGTTCATGGTTTGGAATTTTTAATTGAAGGTGTAGTAGACTTTGCAAAGTTTTGTGGTAGATGCTTATACTTGTTAATGAATTGGACTGCGTTAGTTGTGGTAGGGTCTGCTATGAATCAATAACAGAGTAGTAGACTTTGTCTTAGCCGTTTGTAGAGTTTAGTAGATTTTTTGTGATGTGTGGTGAACCTTAAGCTTGATTGATAGTAGAGTATGTTGGTAGACTTAGCAGAGGGGTTTTACCTTATGATTGATATACTCTATTAACATTGGCTTCTGTCCGCGTTTTCTGTTTAGAAGGTGTATTAGACTTTGCAAGTTTTGTGGTAGACGCTTATACTTGTTAATGATTTCGACTGTGTTACTTAAGGTTTAGTAGACATTGCAAAAAGTGTGGTAGAGCATGTGGTAGACTTGGAGTTTCTGTGTCGTTAGGCTCTGCTATGAATCAATGACAGAGTAGTAGACTTTTTCTTAGCCGTTCGTAGGGTGTAGTAGACTTTATGTGATGTGTGGTAACCTTATGCATGATTGCTAGACTTGTCTAGTTGGTTGGTAGAATATGTGGTGGACTTAGCAGAGGGGTTTGACCTTATGGTTGATAGACTAAATTCGACTGCTTTACTTAAGGTTTAGTAGACTTTTCAAATAGTGTGGGTAGAGAATGTTGGTAGACTTTATTTTTTGTTGGTAGGCTCTGTTATGCATCAATGACAGAGTAGTAGACTTTGTCTTAGTCGTTTGTAGAGTTTAATAGACTTTATGTGATGTGTGGTAAACCTTATGCTTGATTGATAGACTCCTCTGATTGATTAGTTGAATATGTGGTGAATTTAGCAGAGGGTTTGACCTTATGATTGATAGACTAAATCTCCTGTCTTTTTTTTTTTGTCTGTACTGAACATCTATGGCAGCTGGCAAAAAAATACCCTTTGAGGTTTTATCGAGACGATGTTGCAGGATTGATAAAAAAAGAGCATTAAACCATCATAGTCATCTTAGTGAGCTTGTACATAGATGAGGGGTATTTGGGAAGATGCTTACACTGACATCGAGCAAAATTCTTCTGTAGGACTGTTGCTTAAGCTTGCAACTGTGGATTACAAATGGACTAAAAGTCATTTGCAGCAGCTCTTTGGCAAATAAAGTTAAAACGAAAAAGGGAGTATGAGATGTGGTGCCTGGTAGGTAATCGACCTATTCGGTTTTCCTTGAATGAGTTTGAGGAAATTACAACTCTTAATTGTCAGCTGCCGGATGAAAAAGATACGAGTCTTGCTAGTGGAGATTTGTGGACCGAGATGGGCTTAATACATGGTGATGGTCCTACTTTTGCTGATCTGAAAATGGTTTTGAAAGGTTACATGCAATGGAGTTTTGAGAAGAGAAAGATGGTTGGGTTGCTCATGATCTTGTATGTGGGTATCTATCGTATGCACCCTAATAGTAGGCTCCCTATTTTTGCTGGAAAACTGTTCATGGATCCTGTAGGTTTGAGAGATATCTATGGGGTAGAGTTGCATTTGAGTACTAGGCTCAGAGCTGCGCAGTTAACAAATGCTTCATACACTATCCATGAGCTTGTGCATGATGCTCTAATTATGGGCATTGATATCAGTGTTTTTACTATCAAATAAACCTACTGTTATATGTGATCAATGCAGTACAGTAAGGTGTTAATCTAACTGGGCTAGCAACAATTCAATCATAATGCAATCTACTCAAACTAATCCAAGCAAGAATGATTATGGTAAGTTTGGTGCAAATTTAACTAGATGAAAACAGGGCACTAAAACAGAGTACTGAAACAGAACATAAAAATAGAGTAAAAACAGAGTGCGAAAACAGAGCAAAACAAGAATATGAAAAAACAGAGCAACCCTAAAACAGAGTTTTGGCTGAAAAACAGAGCAAGAAATAGCACGAAAATTAATGGAGAAAATGGGTTCTTGAGGCTAGGGATCAAATGATCAAACCATTCCAAGGGGTTCCAGATTTGCAAATGATGAAATGAGGAAATCAAAACCAAGAATCACAAAAACAAAGTCAAATATCCTCTAGAATCCTCCCCCAAACTTAAATCACACAGTCTCTTGTGTGTATAAAAGCCCGAAAGAGGATCCTAGACCAACAAGTCAAAAGAAAATATGCAATGGTAATATACAATGAAGATAATGAGTTATGTACCTCTTAAAGGTTCCTGTAGTCGGCTGCCTTGTCGCGCATAGTTGCCATGTAACTGTTATTTTCTTGTCGACGCTCCACGAGCTCCCCCGCGGTCGAGCGTACCGGCCGAGTGTTCTGCCTGACGCTCGACCTGGTGTTGCTCGAGCGGCTGGCTCGAGCTTGCAGCTCCCAGGTTGAGTGGCCTCCTGTACGAGAATGATGTGATGTTTGCAGGTGAGTGCTTGGCCGGTGTTGGTTGCTGCTCCCTTTCACGATCCATAGATACAGAAGCACGCCTTGGACGAATTGGCCCTGCTGATTGCCCTCTATCCTTTTCCAAAGCATCTATCCTTATGTTCAGCTCCTCATTCTCTTGTCTCCTAGCCTCATCACTAGCAACCAGCTTCTTGACCTTCTTCATGAGCCACTTGTTCATCTTCTGCAGCAGGCCAATGTGCTTATGGGCTTATTTAATCGGGGCTCCTTCTCGTGGTGGCAGAGTGAATTCTTCGAAGCAATATGCCTCGGGATCTACCTCGTCACTGTCTGTAGGTGATGAAGGTGGTGGAGGACCGTTGGGATCGTATAAGGCTTCCAATGGTGGGTTGAAGTCTGTGTTCCGCCCCATCCTTATCGATGTATACTCCCTGTTGGGGAAAAGCATATAAGCATTTGGCTTAAGTAGATGATGGAACGAGTAGACATGCTTACCTTGCACCATTGCAGTGGATAGGAACAGACACCTCCTCAAATGATCAATATCCATGTACCGAGGTTCTACCCACTCTTCCTCATTGATGGGTACTCCACATTCTTCTAGAATGCAAGTCATGAGACCCCCCGATGGTGATTTTTCCATCACGTCCACCAGGCATGTTATCCCTTACCCAATCGCGATATGTGACAAACTGATTGGCAAACTGGATTGTTAGACCCGCTTCGTTTCTATCTCCGACAATGGGGGAACCATCACTCCTTGTTCCCACAATATCCTTGAGTGCAGTCACCAACATCTCCATCTCTCCAAGGTTGATAGTACATGTGGTAAAACGAGAGAAAAACAGTATTTGCAAAGATCATGCGAAAGTACCTCAGAGCTGGGTTCCGGATTAGAGATGCTTTCGATCGTGATGACGAAAAAATGCTCCTTGTTTAGACTATGAAGCGCCATAGATCCTCCAATTCAGCTCTGTCAAAATCCTACCCATAATTCTCAGATTCGGCTCTTGGGAACTGGAACAAGTCTCGGAGTGCTCTGAAAGTGAAATGGTAATCCTGCCCCTTGATTGTGAAGATGAGATATCCACCACCTTGCTTCTCCTGAAGACCCACATTATCCGCATCATAGAGAACGATTTGGACTGTGGCAAGGAATTGGATGGTTTCCTCCTTGTAGGCACGTTCTGGATAAGAAATATACATGGACAGCCCACAATTCTGCATCATCAGATCCACATCCCTAGTTAACCCCATGGTATTTAATACCTCCTTGCATGGATAGCAGGTCCCCACGAAATCCATTATTCGCAGATCGTTGAGGGCTCTTTTTGCGTTGTTCTTCTTCTTCTTCATCTCTTTCTCCCTCATCCCAGCCATAATGATCTCCCTTGCCTCCTCAGCTTCTTGGTCACCATATCCAGCTTCTTGGGAGTGTCTCTTCCACAAGATCAGCTTCAATGTCCTCCTCTGCATGTCCCAATTTTGGATCATCTTCATCCATGTATTCCAGTTCTTCCTCCGACTCACTTTCTTATCGGATCACCAGCTTTCTTCGTTCCTTTTTGTCAGGTTTGAGTCTGCTCCTGGAAGACTCTCCTTTTTGAGGTTGGTTCCTGAATCGAGCATTGTTCTTGGCTCTAAGTCGGAGGAGACTTGCGTAGTTAGCTTTTTGGTCGGACATGGTGGTGATTCGCTGGAAAAGGAAGAGAACACAGACACTCAAGGTAGACGCTCGATCAGCAGGAGGTCGAGCGTTGCGGTTATGCGGAAGAACGAGCAGTGGTTAGCCAAAAGAACCCGTTGAGACCTTCTGCACTCGGCTCTCAAGAAGACTTCTGCAAAAGAGAGAAAAACTAGAGAGATATTTTAGTATGAGAATGAGAATTAGTGTGAATAAGAAGGGAGACGGTCTTCCTCTTTATATAGGGGATTAAGGATAGGAGGGAATCTTTTCAAATTCGAATTTTAAATGAGGATCAAATCAAATCTTTTTAAATTTATTATAAAATATATTGCACTAAAGAAAGATTTGACCCCCTTTTCCTCATTTTTCATAGTAAATGTCTCCTTTTTGCAGCTTTTGGTAGTTATAGGTGTGCATGCCTTGGAATTGACAAGCTAGTGGAACACTCGAGCCTCACGCTCGATCAGACATGGTCGAGTGTCAGTCTGTCACATGACAGCTGACACTCAAGTGGGACACTCGACCAGACTTGGTTAAGTGTTGTCCCATCATGTCGGTTCGGGTCCCACTTGTCCTATCTTGGGCTCCACTTTCCTGCAAACATACAAAAACCCTTCCAAATGCATGTAAGATAAAATAAATGCAATTAAAGATAAATCTATAAGATTACCAAAAAGAAATTGAATATGCTTAATGTAAATGCAAGACATAATGTATGTACAGAAGATACCTTTGGGATTGCCTCCCAACTGTGCTCGTTTATAGTCTCGAGCTTGACTCCCTCATATTCATTGGAGATGAGGTGGCTCATCGAGAAGAACCAAAGTTCCCTCAAGAATCGTGCAGTCAGCCAAGTACGGCTTAACTCTGTGGCCATTCACTGTAAACTCTTCTCTTTTGTTGTTGGTCAAAGTAACAGCTCCATAAGGCAGAACGTGTAGTAACTTAAATGGACCAGACCACTTTGACCTAAGTTTACCCGGAAACAGCTTGAGCCTAGAGGTAAAGAAAAGCACGTGATCACCGGCTGTGATTATCTTTGACTGAATCTTCTTGTTATGAGCTGCCTTGCTGCGATCCTTGTATGCCTTAGAGTTGTCATATGCCTCAAGTCTGATCTCCTCTATTTCATGCAAAGCCGTTTGAATATTTTCTTGGGCTGTCTTGAAATCGAAATTCAGAAGCTTAGTGGCCCAAATCGACTTGTACTCGAGTTCAACCGGTAAATGGCATGATTTTCAATAGAGTAGCTGAAAAGGCGTTCTCCCAATGAGCGTCTTAAAAGCCGTCATATAGGCCCAAAGAGTATCATCCAATTTGGCGGCCCAATCAATGCTTTGATATTCTAACTACCTTCATCAGAATAGACTTGATCTGTCTATTGGACACATCAACCTGCCCACTGGTTTGGGGATGATATGGAGTTGCCACCTTGTGTTTAACCCCATGTTTCTTGAGCAAGCTTTCAAAGACTTTGTTGATGAAATGGGATCCTCCGTCACTGATCACCACTCTTGGCACTCCAAATCTGGGAAATATTATGTGTTTGAATAGCTTCAGCACCATCTTTGCATCATTTGTGGGGCATGCAATGGCTTCCACCCACTTGGAAACATACTCTACATCAACCAGAATGTAGCTGTTCCCCAGCAGTCAAACACCTTTATCTCCAAGATAAGTTTTTGAGGTATCTCATTCCTCTTGCCTATACTGCTCATCCTGTGACAAGGATCACATCTAGATATAAACTCTTGCTAGTCCCTAAAGATGGATGGCCACCATAACCCAGATTGAAGAATCTTTTGTGTTGTCTTGAATGTTGCAAAGTGTCCTCTGACACACACTTCTTGAAAAGCCCATCAGATCCTTTCTTGTAGAGATATGGTTCATCCCAGAAATACTGCTTCACATCCCTGAAAAATTTCTTCCTTTGGTAGGGGTTCAAAGTCTTAGGTAGTTCCCCTCCTACCAAAAAGTTCACCAAATCAGCATACCATGGCAAGTAAGTCCCGACAAGTTTTGAACCAATCGAAAACATCCCATCTGGCTAGTAAGCGGACGCTCAACCTTATGGTGGTCGAGCGTCGAGGTCGAGTGTCTGATGGAGAAGCTCGAAAGATGTTCCTCTGTTATATCGTCGTACATTGGTAGGGATCCTTTCACCTGCATCCTAGATAGATGATCCGCAACACCGTTATCTACCCCAGGCTTGTCCACCACTTCCATATCAAATTCCCGCAGTAGTAAAATCCACCTAAGTAGTGTAAGCTTAGCATCCTTCTTCTTCATTAAGTACCTCAGAGCTGCATGGTCTGTATGTACTATAACCTTCGACCCAACCAAATAGGACCTGAACTTCTCAAAGGCAAACACCACAACAAGTAATTCTTTCTTTGTGGTGGCATACTTCACTTGTGCCTCATCCATTGTTCTGCTAGAATAATATATAACATTGAGCTTCTTATCCTTCCTTTGTCCCAGAACTGCTCCAACAGCATAATCGTTATCATCACACATTATCTCAAAAGGGAGAGTCCAATCAGGTGCTTGAACAATATGTGCCGTCACTAAGGCTTCTTTAAGTTCCAAAATAGCTTTGAGACACTCTTCATCAAAGATGAACTCTGTTTCCTTACAGAGAAGACGGGTTAGAGGTCTAACTAACTTAGAAAAGTCCTTAATGAAACGCTTATAGAATCCCGCATGTCCCAAGAAACTCCGAATATCCTTAGCTATTTTGGGAGGCTGTAGCTGAACCATCACTTCTATATTTGCTTTATTAACCTCGATGCCTATCTCTAATATCTTATGACCCTAAATGATACCCTCTCTTACCATGAAGTGGCACTTTTCCCAATTGAGCACAAGGTGTATTTCAACACACCTAGATAAAATCTTGCACAGATTCGACAATCACGAGGAGAAAGAAGAGCCATAGACAGAGAAATCATCCATGAACACCTCAACCATCTACTCAACCAGATCCAAAAATATCAAAGTCATGCAACGTTGAAATGTAGCAGGTGCATTACATAGACCAAATGACATTCTCCTATATGCAAATGTGCCGTAAGGGCAAGTGAATGTTGTCTTTTCCTGATCATTTGGATGTATAGGGATCTGGAAAAATTCACTCTATCCATCAAGGAAACAGTAATATGAGTGATTAGCCAACCTTTCTAGCATTTGATCAATGAAGGGTAAAGGGTAATGATGTTTCCTAGATGCAGAATTCAATTTCCTAAAGTAAATGCACATCCTATGTCATGTGACAGTCCTAGTGGGAATCAAATAATCATTCTCATTCCTAACAACAGTGATTCCTCCTTTCTTGGACACACAATGCACAGGAGATACACATTTACTATCTGAAATTGGGTAAATAATGTCAGCATCTAGCAATTTCAAGATTTCCTTCTCAACAACCTCTTTCAAATTTGGATTTAACTCCTTTGAAGTTCCCTGCTATAGTAGGATTCATTTTCAAGGTGAATTCTATGAGTGCATAAATCAGGTGAAATTCCCCTAATATCAGATAATGAATATCCTAAGGCTTTCCTAAACCGTTTCAATTCAGCAAGCAACATCTCTAACCCATCATCAGTCAATGCATCATTCACAATTACAGGGTATGTTGAGTTAGGTCCAAGAAATGCGTACCTGAGCCCCGAGTGGAGTGGTTTGAGATCCACTTTTGGGGATTTGAGCTCTGACCAATCGTTAGGATTCACCGGATTTTGACACTCCACCGAGGTGTGGTCGAGTGTGCTGATAGAGCGTGGGCACTCTGTGGCTGAATCACGACACTCGACCATGTGGTGATCGAGCTTCATGGTCGAGTGTACAGTCTCAAACGAATTTCCCCTTTTAAAGGCTTGTAAGAGTCCAACAACTTCTTGTAAGCCTCTATTTCCAAATGTACATACCCATAACGACCATCTTTTGTCAAAGCAGTGCTAAGGTGATCTCCTGGACTACAAATAGCTGACTCTATATAGTTGGTTTCCTCATCACATCACTGATGTTGAAAGTCATTTTGAAGTCCTTCCCCAAATTCAGTTCAATCTCCCCTTTAGGTACATTAATCACAGCTCATGCAGTGGCCAAGAAGGGCCTACCAAACAACAAAGGGTCTTTGGGCTCCTCTCCCATATCGAGAACCACAAAGTCTGTCGGGATTTCCACTCCTCCAACTTGGACCGGTAGATCTTCCGAAATGCCATGTGGAATCCTAACTAATCTATTAGCTAAGACCAACGATATCTTACATGTCTTGTACTTATCAAACCCCAAACGCTTGGCAACTGAGAGTGGCATCAAGCTGATCGATGCCCCTAAATCACATAAGCAATTCCTGAACGTGAGGGGACCTAAGGAGCATGGGATTAAGAATGTCCCTGGATCATGAAGCTTCTTAGGTATGACTTTCCTCTGTATAACAGCACTGACCTCATGTGTAAGCACAACCATCCCTTCAAATTCTTGTGTTCTTTCTTTGACTGCATCCTTCAAAAACTTCTGGTAAGGGGGCATTAGCATGAAGGCATCCATTATTGGTATCTTCACCTCAATATCCCTCATCTGTTTTTCAAAGAGAGCCTTGTACTTGTCTACAACATCTTTCTTGAATCTCTATGGGAAAGGAAGTAGGGGTTTGATTGGGGGGTGGAGCAAACGACTTAGGTTTTTTCTGCAAGTCGCTCGGCTTTCTGGGTTAAGGAGACGACACTCGACCAGGTGGTGATCGAGCGTCATTGTAGAGCGTCGGCAGATTAGGCGGTTTTGTGCTGATTTCTGTCTGTTCTCCGATCAAGTCATCATCCCCATCCTGAATGACATTATCCTAAGTGGCATCTGCATCTTCAGCATGGAACAGTAACTTACAGCCACTACGGAGTGAAATGGCGTTGGCGTGATACTCCTTAGGGTTCTGAACATTTTTTCTGGGTAGTTGTCCAGTGGGTTTCACAGCAGATGAGGAGCCTTGCTGATTCTCTACATACTTGAGGCGGGCATTAAGAAGTGACTCAGTACTGAACCCATGATAATGGCATCGAGATTGGTACATCTTGAATCGTTCTCTTGCCTCAGAGAATGTCTCAGAATTGGTTTGCTTGAAACCAGAGATAAAATTTTGAAGCTTTGCAGTTCTCGAATAGGAGAAGAATTTACCTAGAAAACCATGTTTGCAAGCATCCCAAGATGTAATAGACCCTTGAGGCAAGTGTTTTCCCCACATGTGAGCCTTGTCTCCAAGAGAGAAAGGAAACAACCTCAGCTTCAAAGCATTCTTACTAACCCCATTAATCTTGGTCAAACTGATTAGTCTCTCAAACTCATCAAGATGATCCAGCGGATCCTCAGATGGAAAACCATGGAATTTGTTGTTCTGTACCATGGAGATCATACCACTCTTAATCTCAAAGTTGTTGTTGGCGCTGTCAGGTGGAACAATTCCATGGCGTGTAATGTGAATACTGGGAGCATCACCAGCTCCAATGTGTCGTGTGCGCCTAGGACGAGGTCCTGCTCAGTAGTGTGTGCATGTTCTTCCATCTCAACTTGATCCTGAAGCTCCTCGTTCAATCTATTCCGCTGTACCCGCAAATGTTCACGAGGTAACCGGTCTATGTTTTCCAAGTCTGGGATGATATTTTCAATACCCTTGGATCTGGTATGCATGCAAGTGGATTTTGACAGCAGAAACAGACACTCGACCGGGGCTTGATCGAGTGTTACGGTCAAGTGTTCTGGGGAATGAGAAAATCACGGCGCTCGAGCTGTGGTGGTCGAGCGTCGTGATCGAGTGTTCCTACAAAACAGCCAAACCTAGAAACAAGCTATAAAGAACGGAATAATCAGAACACACACTTAAAACTTAGTCTCTGGAAAGTAATAATCCTAATTGTAGCTAACTAAAACCCATTTGGCAACGACACCTATTTGATATCAGTGTTTTTACTATCAAATAAACCTACTGTTATATGTGATCAATGCAATACACTAAGGTGTCAATCCAACTCGGCTATCAACTATTCAATCAGAATGCAATCTACTCAACCTAATCCAAGCAAGAATGATTATGGTAAGTCTTTTGGTGCAAATTTAACTAGATGAAAACATGGCACTAAAACAAAGCACCAAAACAGAACATAAAAATAGAGTAAAAACAGAGTGCGAAAACAGAGCAAAACAAGAATATGAAAAAAGTCAACATTTTCTGGCGCAAAAAACCGCTCAACCAAGTGATGGTCGAGTGTGTTGGTCGAGCGTCAGTGAGATATGCCAAATCTTCTAGATCACGTCTTGAACTTCAATTCTAGGCCAATTGATTCACCCACGGGTCTTCCTATAGTCCAAAATACTTCATAATAAGCTCTTGAAGTACCTAAAATCCACCCTTATGCAATGTATGGAATGCCCAATACCAAATACGCATAATAGACTTAAAAGGACCTAAAACAATGATAATACTGCAAGTATGAATGAAAAATATGTCAAATAATGTCCCTAAAATGTGCTAAAATGTAGACACATCAGGCATACGAGTCCATTCCAGGTCTAGGTAAACTGTGTGGTGAAAGAAAAGAAGGTGATATTCAAATTTTACGATGGTCATCATCGAATAAGCGTGGATTAGGTATTGAAGACATCGTTGATTTCGATATTGACAACACAGCCGATCACAAGGTAATGTCTTACCTAGTAGACTTTCATGTTAGGATTTATTACTATGTAGTAGACTTTAACTGCGTAAAATAGAGTTAGTTGGTAGACTTTAAGTCAGTGTAGCAGAATTCTATCAGAATTTTGATGAAATATTAAGTAGAGTTTGGATATGTGTAGCAGACTTTTGTCTGGTGGACTATGTAGGTGGGGTTCTGATTTGTTTAGCAGACTTTTACTATGTCTAGTAGACGTTTCTATGGTAGACTATTTAGGTGGCCTTCTGATCTGATTAATAGACTTGTAGTATGTATTGTAGAATAATAGACTTTGAATAACACTGTATTCTTAATGTAATTTTGCGTGAAGCATGAAGGTAATTCTTCAAAACTACTCTTTGAACTTCCAATAGACAGAGCTCGTGCATGAATTAAGGTACGATGCGCCTTCCAGTATTTCATCTGCGTGCAAAGAGCAGTGAACGTTATAAATAGACCACCATGAATAACGAACGTCTACCAAACTATTGGTAACATCTACCAATACGTTTTCAATAGTCTACCGTCAAAGTCTACCAAACTATTAGTAACATCCACCAAACAAAAGATAGATTACGTAAAGTCTACCTTTTGGTAGATGTTATGTAAACTCTACTAAAGTATTTCACACTATTAAACAAGTATTGTTCGTTGCCAAGGTCTATTACACTATAAAACAGTTCACTAATTCAAAAAGTCTACCTTTTGGTAGATGATACTACGAGTTTTAACACTATATCCTACTGCAAGTGCACATCAAATGTAATAGTACTTAGGGTTCGAATTCCTCAGAAAACCATGTTACACTCTCAACTTCTATTAAATCGCAAGCTATATCAATCGAAATTAGAGAAGTGAATTCTAACAACTTTGACGTGAATGTTATCATATAACTAAAGCAATCGGATGTCGGGTATTCATTCAGGAGTTAGAATTCTTGTCACGGAAACTATTCGGGAACTACTATGATCTTATTCTCGGCTTGAACATAAATAAAGGTAAACCAACTCCCGTTGAATCTACCCCTCTATTAATAACCATAAGGTCCTAACTCTCGTTGGTTTCAAATTACAAATAGGCTTTATTGCTTAGGTTCAATTACCCGCAACCCAACCTAGCATCAACTCTCGTTGGTAGTGAAGGAATTGCTCTTCTAATCTAGTTCTAGTTCTTAACAATCTTCTGGGAAGTTAACAACCTAAAATCATCTACTAGGTGATCATGCTAATCTATGCATTAAACTCAAGTATTAGAAGGAGAATCATCTATTCATCAATCTTATTTGTTCCCCAACATTGAATTCTAAAACCCTAGAATCCCTAGATCCGATCTAAGATCTACTAAGACATAGAACAATGAATAAAGCAAATCATGATGAACTAAAACTGAAAATGCATTAACAAAGAGAAAGAGGATTCAGAAATTCTTCTCAAGTATGAAGAGATCTTCTTCCTAGCTTACAAACTCTTAAAACTTCTGTAAAATTCGTTCTCTCACAACTCAAAGACTGCCCTCAAAATAAAATAGGAAAATAGTAGTTATAGGGCCCAAAACAAGAGCTGAAAAATCGTGAAATTAGGTTTCTGCGAAAGGCTTCAATCGATCGATCTTTGGATGTTGAGTCGATCTTCTCAGAAACCAAGTCGTTCTTCAGATCGTGCGCATAATCCTTGTTAGATCATTGATCGATCGATCCTTGGTTGATCGGTCAGTCCTTCCTTTCATGGAGAATACCGGAAAATGCTTAAAACTTCTCCAATCCACCTTCAAACATGATTCCAATTCTGAATGTTTTTGACCTGAAATCTCCATAAAACATAGACGAATTTCCCAAATATAACTGTAATAATGAGCTAAAAACCGACAAAATATGAGGAACATTAGTAGACGTTATGTAAATTTTACTAAAATTAAAGTAATGTCTATGAAACAGGATTAATGTAGTACCTTTATGCCAAAACGTTTGTTCAATGCTTCGGCAACATGACATGGAAGAACATAATGCTCAACACCACCCATGAAATCCAAATATAAAATTCCTAATCTGGAGTTGCTTGGCGAGCACGGCTGGATCCCTCGGTGACAGAGCACGTGTGTACCTGCCAATCTTTTCTTATGTGGAAACATGGACTCTCATCAATACGCGATCCTCGTACTCTCCATTTACAGTTTCGAACCAAACATTGTACTACCAATAAGATTGGCGACGAGCTAACAACATCATAGTCGAACCTCTGTAGAACCGAAACGATCTTCAGCCTTGTTTCCAGCTCATCTTTAGTGGAGTAAACTTGTCCAACAGCTAAATGCAATGACCTTATTTCTATACCCAAATACTCATCATTTCCCAACTCTTTCTTTTGCTAAGACAAGTTTAAGTTTTCTTCTTCTTTAACCTTCCTTCGAAGGCTTATAAAATCTTCATCACTTGAGCTTGCACCATCCACATCCTCACAGTAATCGAATATGAATTCCTCATTATCATCCTCTTTAACATGGTCAGCTTCTTTTTTAATATTGTTTTGCGAATGTCTACCAAATTGCTGCGAAAGTCCATCAACTTTCTGTGAACGTCCACTAACTTTATGAGAAAGTCCACCAGACGTAGCCTCCCACTTACCCTCACATCTACCAGCTACTTCGGAGTGCCCTACACCAGTAGATCTTTGGACAATCTCAACACAGAGCGGAGTGGCCGCCCTCCTGAATTGTTGCACAAAACCTTCCAATTATCTTGTGTTATTAACTATGATCGGAGGAGTATCTTTTGGTAGGAATTGCATCAGCACTATTGGCATGTAGCTGACATTGACCTCATAAATCTCATGATTTATGCCAAAATCTTCATAACAATCTTGAGGAACTCATCAAAACTAACATCTTCACCCACTCCAACTATTTTACATCCATGAGAGTTATCAACCTTGAAAACCCACTCATATTTTTCCTCTTACCAATTACCAAAATAGTTATCTGTAAAACTTATACAAACCATTATCGTGGTAGACACAAATGATGAGCCAGTTGGCCCTGGGGCCAGGAATATAACAATAGAATAAAGGGGTCCGTATAAAAATCCATGTGATGCCGGCAATGAGATTAAAATTGTGAACGAGTCTCCTATGCTAAATTATTTACATGAATGAGATGCACCTCCATATTTTGATGACACTCCTAGGGAAGAAGACGAATTGGGTTAATTCCTTATTAGTTCCATTAATAATTGTTATTTCCATTGGATTGAGGCAAAATGATGATACAGTATTGTAATGCTTGTTTACGAAGTAGTTTGCATATACATGATATGTTAACTACAAAAAAAATTGACATATGACAAAATTATTCCAGATATGAAGGTGCAGAGAGCTATGTTTTATGGGGATTACGAAGGCGCTGAAATAATTGAAGGCCAAATCTTTCAAAATAAAGAGGACTGTAGAACAAAGCTGGGCATCCATGGGATCACCAATAAGTTCTACTTCACTTATGATAGCTCTAATCCGGCGATGGTGAACGTGTTGTGCAATGGGAAAACTTGCCCATGGAGGGTATATGCAACAAAGATGGCGGTGACTGATAGATTTGTCATTCGTAAAATCTTTATGTTCAATACTTGTAGCATTGACGAAAGGTGTGATTTCCATAAGCAAGCTTTGACAAATGTTATTGGAGAATTAAGTAAGAGTAAGTATGTTGGGTTTGGACGAGGCCCTGGCGCTAATGAAGTCAAGCGTGATGTAAGTAATCGTCTAATACTACATATACAAATTAAAGTAAAAGATAACATTTGTTTTATAAGATATGAGTTTAGTTAAGAGATAATGCTAACATATACGTAATAAAGTAACATACAACATTTATAGATACATATTAAATTAACAGATAACGTTTGTATATGTTGCTGCAGTTGCGTAAGAACTTTAGCTTGCATATCTCTTATTGAAGAGCATGGCGGGCGAGATAGATAGAGATACATAGTGCGATGGGGTCTTCCCTCAGGAGTTATGGGTTGCTGCCAACGTATTTCAAGCTTTTGGTAGATACACACCTGGGATCGATAGTGGCATTAGACACAGAGATGAAAGATCGTGGAGTAGAACGCTTCAAGTATCTATTATATGCATTACATGCATCTATTGTAGGTGTGTCATACATGAGGAAGACAGTTGACATTGACGGTACACATCTCTGAGGTTGGTATAGTGGATGCTTACTCATAGCAAGTGCACAAGATGGAAACTACCAGATTTTTCCGGTAACATTTGCAGTGGTAAACAGCGAGAACGACCACACATGGACATGGTTTTTGGAGAAGCCAGGAATATTGTTCCTGATGGCTCTAAGGCTAACATTGTCTCTGACAAGCACTCATCGATTTATGTTAGTGTTAGAAAGGTATGAATAAGTTATGTGATAACTAGATTGTTATACGATACTAATACAGTTAGTTGTTAAACTTGAAAGGATTTGCTAAGTAATAGAAATGGGCGTAACTAAGTCTTGTTTTTTGGAAAGATAAACCCTCAAGCATACCATGGAGCACGTGTTGTGCATTTGGTGAGGAATGTAGTTATAGCGTTCAAGAACAAAACTTTGGGGAAACTTGTTGCGATTCTAGCAAAAGCGTACCAGATCGAGAAGTTCCAAAAAGCATTTGCAGATATCAGTTACATAAGTCTAGGTTGTGCCGAATACCTATTGTAAATAGATTTTGAACATTGGACCAAAGCTTACTGCCTCGGCAATAGGTACAATATTATGACAAACAACATAGCCAAATACCTCAACAATGTATTATTGGTTGTTCGGTATTATCCAGTTGTCTCGATCCTGAAGTACATCGAAACAACTTTGGTCACAAGGTTCACCTTCCGCCGGGAGGTGGCTGATTCTGCTGAGTTGATTGTGCCTCCGAAAATACATGATATACTGCTGCATAAGTTTGAAAATGGGGCATGTTACAGAGTAACAAAGATATGGGAGAAGCTTTATGAGGTACAATTATGAAGAAACAACATTAGATGTATACTTTATGTTAGCATATAATGGTAATTGTATCATATAATTATAAAGTTCGCCGATACATTTAATATTAGATGCCTGAAGTGGATATTTCCTTTCCTTATGCTTGCAGGTGAGAGAGGCAAATGATTCAGGCTTTTGTGTGTGTCTCATAGAGAAAACGTGTACATGTAAGGAATTTCAGCTGCTAACCATTCCTTGTACACATGCCATAGTTGTTGCAGTACACAATGGGACAAAGGTGGAAAGTCTCCTTGGGTCCTATCATATCATCCAATACTTAAGATTGCCTTACCAAGGGATAATTATGCCAGTTCCAGAGGAGGCCTCTAGGAAGGCCCAAAAAGAAACATCCCATGCCAACGAGGGAGTATACGGTATATATGAAAAAATAATGTATTAAGATTAGTGAGACACTGGTTGTGGTCTGACTGTTATTTATTGGAGGGTGTTGTGAAAGCGATATGGGCGCTGCCATAACCTTGGACACAACCGATCAACCTATAGACTCCTTCCAGCTGTAAGTTTTGGTGAAATTTTTAATGTAAATATAGTGTTACGACTAACTAAATTAAAAATTGTTGAACTGAATGTTACCGGTTTGCAGGACGGGAGTAAAGGTCGGCTAGATCAGTCGTGCCCATGATGTAAATATATTCATTTCCCCTTTTGACGAGATTAGCGATGCCTTGATGTAAATATGGCATGATGGAGTGGATCTGAGATATGTGCTATTTAATGAAATCTCAAGCAAAAGATTGTTGCACTAATGTAAATTTCCCTAAGAATGTGCTTATTGTCGAAATAAGAATGGAAATAATATGTGCAGATTGATTATCTATAAACCCATGTTTATCTTTTATTTTTTGTATTAAAATTGATTTGGTTGTTAAATGGATAGCCCATAATTCATTATTATAATGTGCTTATTGTCGAAAGGATTAGTGGCCTTGACCCAGTTAAACCGCATGAAGTCTGTAACGAGCACATACATATTGATTATCTATAAACCCATGTTTACCTTTTGATTTTTGTATTAACATTGATTTGGTTGTTAAATGGATAGCCCCTAATTCACTATTATAATGTGCTTATTGTTGAAAGGATTAGTGGCCTCGACCCAGTTAAACCGCCTAGAGTCTGCGACGAGCACATACTTGGGCCTACTGGCTTAGCTTGATCTTATAGTGGCAAGCATAAACAAAGAGGCAAAAGGTGATGTATATTAACCAGTAACAAAAGTTTTAGCAGTTGAAGCCAGAATTTGCGGATAAGCTAAAATGTTACTGTAAAATTATTAAAAGTTCATACCAATATTTGGGGATAAGATAGAAAGTTGATACCGAAAGTTGCAGATAAGATAGAATGTAACTGTAAAATTAATTTTCAAAACTAATTAGGAGTTGAAACCAAAAGTTGCGGATAAGATATAATGTAACTGTAAAAATGGAAAATACTACATAGATTAGGTGAGAAGTTAATAACATCATACTTAAAGGGACGTAAGCATTTTCCCATCTAAAAGGTGGTGATGTCTAGGTCCAAAAGAAACACAAACAAAATATACTAAATACACATGCTGGATAGATAACCCGAGATCACAATTTGTTAAACGAAAACATTAGAAACTGGAACTGGCAAAACTAGGTGATATCACATCTTGTTTTGCACAAATACGGAAAGTAGCCTCTTGCAATGGTAGTTAAGTTTATCCATCTTAATGCAGTAGCACCCTTCCACACGTCTTTCGACATGGATGTTGATGAACAGGGGTACCATTACCCCAGAGTCAGATAAATCAGATACTTGTGGAATGTCGTGAACACATTCAATGATAATGACTTTGAAGGGTCTTGCGAGTTTATATAATCCATTTATATTAACTGAAAAAGTTAGAAGTTGCAGCTACATGTATTAATAACATACCATTGATCTAGTGTTGGGAAGGCCTGCTTGACGACGAAGGTGACGCATCATGATGGCTAGAGGTTGCAGGTCACGTTCAATGGTGACATCATTGTGTAGCTTCACATTGCTGTCAAGAACATATATCTTACCAGATGGTATATGAGTACACATAACAGCCTAGTGGTTCCTGTCAAAATTAAAAGGGGCATATATAGCTTCTGGAAATGAAAAAAGTTTAAGCCTCCCCGCAGCAAACCTGCCGCTAAACGAATCTATAAGAAGCTCGCTTAACTGGTATCCTGATGGAATCTGTTGGTTAAGTGGTTTTCAAATTGATTCACTAAACCGAAATCAAATCGGTTATATAAAATTAATTTGATACAATCAACATTAAACCACAATGCCGGTTCAATTCAAGTAAACCAAGAAGTATATGCTTATATATAGATGATTTGTAGAGAGCTTAATCAATCTTGGTTTCTTGATCTTGAAAGGAAAATTCTGTTTCATTAAACTTAAGAGAAGGCGTGCACTTTCTCTTAAGGATCGGAGATAAGCTCTTAACGATCTCCTCCGTGAAAATTCTGTATCGGAATCAGCGGATTGATTGTTAAACCTCAGAAGCTTCTAACTTCGACTCCGGAATCTGTTTTGTTGATGTTAGCTGGTATAAAGCAATCTATATATTCTGGAAAACTTGTTTTGACCAAGAATGAAGAATATGTAGGGAAAGCCTTCTGTAGTGGAAATCTTTTTGTACATGAAACCGTAAAAATGAATAAAGATGAGTCTCTTGCCTATGTGACATGTGTGTATAACTCTTGGCATGAAAGACTAGGACATGTTAACTCAAAGTCAATCAAACGATTAAAGGACTTGAATCTCATCTCTGTGAAGAACGAGTCTAAATCGTCGAAATGTGAAATTTGCATTGAAGCTAAACATTTCAGGAAACCTTTTAACAAAGCTGTGTATAGATCTACTTCTCTTTTGGAATTGATACACACTGATATTGCAGATTTTAGAGGAAACTGAAACCAGATGGCTCAATTGATAGGTTCAAGGCCCGATTAGTAGCTCAGGGATATACTCAAAAATATGGTGTGGATTACTTTGACACTTACTCACCTGTAACTAAAATTGCTTCTATTAGACTGTTGATTGCAGTGGCCGCTTCTCACAAGCTCATGGTGCACCAAATGGATGTTAAAACAGCATTTCTGAATGGAGATCTACATGAGGAGATATACATGTGCCAACCTGAGGGGTTTTTGGTGGAAGGACAAGAGACTAAGGTATGCAAATTAAGAAAGTCCTTGTATGGACTTAAACAAGCACCTAAGCAATGGTTTGAAAAATTTAGCATCACCTTGGTAGAGAATTGTTTCACATTGAATTCTGGGGATACTTGCTTATTTAATAAAGTAACAGAACATGGGTATGTTATCATTTGCCTATATGTAGATGATATGCTGATTCTAGGTACCTCTCTGCATCTAGTCAATGAAACTAAGTCATTTCTAAGTACTAAGTTCCCCATGAAAGATATGAATGAGGTGAATGTGATCCTAGGAATCAAAGTACAAAAAACCAATGAGGGGTATTCACTGAATCAGTCACATTATATAGAAAAGATTCTGACAAATTTGATGTCTGGAATAAACCTACTGCAAGGACTCTATATGATTCATCACTTCATTTGTGTAAAAACAGAAGAGACGGCGTAAAACAAGAAGAATACGCAAAGATTCTAGGCAGTGTAATGTACTTAATGAACTGTACTAGGCCAGACATAGCATACGCTGTAAGCAGATTACGTAGGTACACTTATAGTCCAAGCAGCCTTCATTGGAAAACAATGAACAGACTGCTTAGGTACTTGAAAGGGACCATGAACTGGTCACTGAACTATGGAGTATTTTGCGTCTTGCAGTATAAATAGACAATAAATATGTGAAAAATAGTTCAATGTTGTAGTAAATGCCATGAATGAACCATTAACATCTGGGACTTGAGGCCAAATTTCCATACCTTTATAGATCTAGGGTTTACAAATATGACAGTTGGGGAAGACGGTTAGAAAAAAGAATTTAAAATAATTGAAGAGGTAAAAGAGAAGAAGTCAATCGAAGAAGAACAATGACGGTGACGACGACGAAGAATAATGGAAAAAGAAAGTAGAAGCCGGAGAGAGAGAAAGACGGAAGATGTTGGAGAGAGGCAAAAAAATTCTTTTATTTTTTTTGGAAAAAACAAATGTACTTGCTCATTTGACATTTAACAAACATAAATAATTTTATTTGTAAATAAGAAAATATGTTTTTCGTGAGTTGATAGAGACAAAAATGTCCATTCACTTATACGGAGAAACCTATGATTATAGAGTATGCTTGAAAACTAATAAGGATGCATTTTTATGTTATCCAATGAAAATTTCCTACAAAAAAAATCATTTAACTTTAACATCCATATTAAAAACATGATGCGAGTCAAAAATAATATGCAATGTAACTTTTATGCTAACTATTAAAAAGCTTTTACAAGGTTTTTTTTTTCTTTTTATCGAATCAGTTTCTTTCCAGTTTCCACCCGTTCAATCCAGATGTTTGCCGGTCTTCTATCCCGGATTTCGTTGATTTGCCGGTTTATTTTTAGTTGTTTTCTTTTCCTTTTGCATGGATTCTATATCTTTCCATGTTGGGCCTGATTGTTAATAGGCCGTTTGTTTGACCCAATTTGTTTTTTCTCTGAATTTGTAATCTGTTAACTAGTCCATTGGGCTTCTAACTAAAACATCCAGACGTAAAAAAAAAAAAAAAATTTTAAAAAAAATTATTCATTTTTTGACAAAAAAAAAAGTTAAGTGGAATTTCTACACGTGTCACTATATGATTCGTTAGCTGACATCTCTCCCCTTCAAGAGTGAAACAGGTAGATACTAGTTTTCCTTTACGCGTAATAGACGTGGTTTTGAGTATCCTCCTTTCCAAGAAGCAGTTGCGCGTATAGACACGCGCTTCTGTTTCCAGCTACTTTGATTATCTCTCTTGTATGACCATTACGTGTTACCATTGTCTTCTTCATCACTTTACCAAATCGTGTCAAATTAGGGTTTTGGTGTATTTCATTAAAAAAATTCTGGAATCTGGGTTTTTGTTTCCTTCTCCATACCTTTGAATAAGATTTCTGATTCGATTTTGGATAATTATAACCTTGTTTCTTTTCCTTAATTGATTTTTCAAAGTCGCACGTACTTATGAAAGAAGACATGGAAGTATTATCCCTGGCTTCACTACCGGTGGGATTCAGATTTAGTCCAACGGACGAGGAGTTAGTCCGGTTCTATCTTCGCCTCAAGATCAACGGTCATGATGACGACGTCAGAGTAATTCGTGAGGTTGATATCTGCAAATGGGAGCCATGGGATTTGCCTGGTATTCACTTTCTCCTTTCTTCATATCTTTCTTGTAAATTCTCAGATCCAGTATGTGATTACTTTGATTTTGATTTTGATATATGTTCTTTGTCTCTAAAACAATCAGTTACATTAGCGAAAAGCTTAGCTTTTTAGTCTCAGTTTTAGTAACCATCAGGTTTCAGTTCCCTTTTATGCCCAATTCCTGAAGTTTGATTTCGTTTGGATTTAGATCAACATGATCATGTTCTTGTCTTGGTAGTGGAATCAGTAAATGTGACTAAGAATAAGATAATTGAATAAAGATTTAAAATTTTCTTTTGCAGATCTTTCTGTGGTGAAGAACACTGACTCAGAGTGGCTCTTCTTCTGTCCATTGGACCGGAAGTATCCGAGTGGAAGTAGGATGAATCGAGCTACTGTGGCTGGATACTGGAAGGCAACTGGAAAAGACCGGAAGATCAAATCAGGCAAAACTAAGCTTATAGGGGTGAAAAGGACGCTAGTCTTCTATACTGGTCGTGCTCCTAAGGGGACACGTACCAGTTGGATTATGCACGAGTACCGTGCAACTGAGAAGGATCTTGATGGAACACAGTCTGGCCAGGTAAACCAACTTGGCAAGTGTCACCACTTGTGTTTGACAATTCGAGTTTTTCGATTATGATTCATGGATTATTTTGGTTGCAGAACCCTTTTGTCATTTGTAAGTTATTTAAGAAGCCTGACCTTGTGATCGGAGCTGCACCAGAAGATTCAAAGTCATGTGAAGTCGAACAAGCGGTCTCGTCTCCAACTGTTGGGCAAGAGATGAAATCTGAGGTTGAAACGTCTGAGGTGTCTCCGGTTTTCCCTAAAGCTGAATACACAAAGCCTTCAGATTTCGCGGAATCTTCACTTATAGTCTCCAGTGAATGCCATAGTGAAAATTCTGCACCTGAGGTTACAACCACTGAGGTAAAGATAAGCAAAACTCACGCTTTTCATGAGAGGTGATACAACTGCTTCGTAGACTGACATAGTTAATTTTAATCAACAGCTTGACGATATCGATTGGCTCTCATATATGGAGTTTGATTCCCTGAATCAGAAGATGTTCTCTCCATTGCACTGTCAGGTGCAATCTGAGCTCGGATCCTCTTTCAATGGTTTTGAATCTGGGTTAAACGAGCTATTCAGAAACCACAATGGGGCTAACATTCAGACTCAGTATGGTACAAACGACAACAATGATATTTCCAAGTTCTTGGATTCTTGTCTTGAAATTCCTTATGAGCTTCCAGAGAGAAAAGAGTTTGTGCAGCAGATGCCAGAACAGATTCTACATGAGCCACAAGATCTGCTTAACACATGCAACAAGATCAATGATATATCTGATACAGGAATCAAGATTAGGTCACGACGGGCAGAAGCTTCGGGTTTTGCTGAACAGTTTGCGGTCCAAGGAGAGGCTTCAAGAAGGTTGCGTCTTCAGGTTAACCTTAAAAGTCACAAGTCAGAAACTAACAGTACACAACTTCAGTGTAATCAAAAAGAAGTGAGAAGAAGTTTGTTTTCACATATTCAAATGGGAACACTTCATATCCATAACAATTTCTAACCCTTTTCCTTACACTATAAATCGTATACAGGTTAAGGATAGATCAAGAGAAACTATAACAAAAGGATGTGGAAATTTCGTGAGATCAAAGAGCAGGACCAGTTTCATATGCAAGAAGATTGCGGCGATGGGATGTTCATACAGAGGGCTTTTCAGAGCGTGCGTTGTAGCAGTTGTGTTTGTGATGTCGGTTTGCAGCCTTACCGCATAGTTCATCTGAATCCGATGTTTGTTCAACCTTTTGTCTGATGACAATAAAGAAGATGGTTTTACATTGTGCGGATGTGTGTTTATAATATAGGGACTTGGCCAGGTTCTACATATGTTGTTATAGTTTAAAGCTTAACCAAGGCCAATTTAGGAGGATAGTAGTTAACATGTACGGCTCATAATTTATAGTTTGGATGTTCAGAACTTTATTCATGGTCACTTTCTTCTTGTGTGGCCTGTTTCGAATTTCATATGAAATGTGAATCGTTCTCAATGTTTTGAAAATATGGTCTAAAGAACTCCAGATAATGCAAACCAGGTTTAACATCGATCGGTTACTATGGGTCAAAATATAGCAGCAAAGCAAAATGTGAGTTGATTATTTTTCGAATATTGAAATGGATAAGTGCTTGTAGGAAACCAAAACTATGCTGATATATAAATACCCAAACTATACATATAACATGTCATGTTCGAATATGTAGAATCATTACCCAAACTCTCCACAATTCAAAGTAAGGATTCACAAGATTTGGTAGTTCAGGTACGCCATTTTTTGTTTTTGTTGTCAAATTCAGGCACGCCTTTTAATTTCGGATTTTCTTAATAATTTATTATTTTCTTAAAAGATTAGGTAGAGTCATTTATAGTGTCTTTAAAATCAAGTCATATCAATCTGATTATTGATATTTCTTTTGGAAATAACTAGTTAATTCAGAGACCATATGGTCTATATAATACATTTCATGCCTATTAGGCTATTAGACTAAATTAAACTGTTTAAAAGTGAAACAAACAGTGCATAAACGAAATTACAAAAACTTGATTGATGAAATTTTATATAATGAATTTTTAATTTCAACTATTTCATTCTAGCTCTTCAAAGGGACAAGACAAAAAAATTTTCTTTTTTCTTTTTGTAAAGGGTGATGAAATAAAACTGTGTTAATTAGTCGATGATATATGGAGATGAGGAGGGTCACAGAAGTGAATAGAATAAATATCAAGCTTAAGTACATAATGGTAAGTTCTCTATATATAAGCCAAGGTGTTCATGCTTTAGTTGCCCCGACAATAACATGCTACAACGACTTGATATATTTGATATAAATATTGATTCAATCCCAATAATATATGTGAATATATATATATAAAATACATTCAATATGTCCATACGAATCTTAACGCAATGCAGTTGGACTCATGTCTCCACATGCGATGCACCGAATACCAACTAACTTTTTTCAACTATTTTAGAATTTAAGTATCATCATATTATTTATTTAATTTTAAAACGTAATATACAATAGTAGATATGAATGACTAGATGCTGTCTATTACTCAACCATAAAAACAAAAGTGTAAGAATAAAAAAACTAATTCGGTCGAGTTAGAAAAAATGAGTAAGTAGCTTAACAAAGTTAGTCATTTTGCTTTTATTCTTTTTGACCTTTTGGATATACTTTGTGAATCAGATTAAAGTCCCATATTGCCGGTTGGTATACTTCAAGAATGTCCTACAAGTATTTAACCAAAAACAAAGTACTGATCTACAATTATATTTTTATAAATCATTTTATTATATATTAATCTAGTGATTAAATACTTCAATTAATAATTTTTACCCAATTAATATGTACCAGCTAATAAAACGTTTTAAAAATAAAACTCAGTTTTAGATAGAATCTTATTGATCCAATTGTTCACAAAAAAGATTATTATATCATACTTCAAAATTTTAAAACCATTTACATATATCAAAATTCATATACTTTTTTTGGGAGATATCCATCTCGGCTAAAAGAATAGCTGAAACCCAAAGAGTATTGTCAATAATATTTTATCAAAGTCACTAATATTTTATCAAAAAAGTATTGTCACTAGTAAATTTGATATAGCATCAAGTACTATGATAACGATTGGATCCAAACTATGTCAAAATTTCTGACTTAAAAGTTCATCTTTTATGCAAGAAAGATATGTCCAAATTCACAGTTCCAAAGAAAAAAGAGTAAGCAATTTTTTTTTGATATTCTCAACAAATTTACCAAAACTTTACATATCCTATGCTACATCCTGTTAAGTTCAGATCAAAATGTAAACTAAAAGTTTAATTTATTTTATTTTAGTAACACAATATGTACCAAAACAGACAGTAAATCTTACTCATATTTGATCGACAAAATAATATCATGTTTTAGATTTATTAAATACTTTGATAAATGGACATATCTCGACGAATTTAGACACACTTAGTGATAGGATCTGGATGATCTGTTGTTATAAGAAAATTAAAATGAAGAAAATAGTAAATAATACTGATTCTAAATTTATTTTTGTTTGTTATTCGACCTTTGCTTATATATATGAAACTTAAAAATTCCATGACAACGAAAATAGCGAATCCCGAACCAATGGCAAGTACTTATTATTAAGGTATCTCTTACTGTAAGGTATAATAATTCATAGACTTTGCAACTCTAAACATTCCTAGAAATTCATGCCAAACCCACCAAGAATTATGGAAAATAAATTGTACTTTTGATACGCGCAAATATATTTGGATACGCACACAAATTAGTGTTAAGCAGATGTTGACAAGCTGAGTCAGCTCCAGGTGTCTGCGCACATGTAAGCATGGACCCAAACTATTTTGGGTATATTTCAATTATAACTTCTTTTTAATCTGACCTCACACAAATTTTCCATCATGAATTTTTTCTTAGGTTCAATAGTTGCATTAAAATTAAGTATTTTTAATTACAGACATCAAAAAGTAAATTTCAAAGAATGTGTATCTTAAAAAGATTATATATATATATATATATATATATATATATATATATATATATTCACAACGTCTTTAGATAGTCTGAAGTGGTTCGAATTCACATAAATCTAGTTAACTATTAAATATTGGAGAACCTGAATTTAGGTTCTTGATACCTAAATATAATTATCAATTGAGCTAGATAACTTTTTGTTTATTTATCTATTAAAGGAGATACATAATTTTTAGATGATAAAAAACTAAAATATTCAATGTATAATTATCATTTGGATTTGTAAATACTCCCTCTATTTTTTTCTCTCTCTCTC
>JAKUCM010007045.1:0-13269 GCA_023374145.1 Lepidium sativum | reverse complement strand
GTCATAAGTCGCAACAATATAATTTTGTCTTCATGGCAAGATATGTCTATTGGTGAACACGTCATGAAGTAGATTGGTTGAGTTGAAAAGTAGAGCTTGATCCATAGGGATAGCTATGTTCATATGATCCTTCTACATATATGATGTCTTTTTGTTAGGTGGAAGGTAAAGAAATATCATTTTGACATATAAAGTGTGCTTAGGCAACTAAGAGTCGTGTCATAGGTTTCAACATTATGATTTTGCGTCAATCTCAAAGTCATCTCTATTGGTGAACCCGTCATGAACTACTTTGGTAGAATTATGACGTAGAACTTGATTCTTGGAGCTAGCCATATTCATATGATCCTTCTTCACATCTGATGTCTTTTAGCTAGGTGCAAGGCAACATAATGTCATTTTGACAAGAGAAAGAGTTTTAAGGCAGCTTAGAGTCATGTTATAAGTCGCAACATTATCATTTTGCCTTAATCGCAAAGATATGTCCATTGGTGAACTCGCCATGGACTAGTTTGGTTGACTTAAAAAGTAGAGCTCGATCCATATGGATAGCTATGTTCATATGATCCTTCTACATATATGATCTCTTTTAGTTAGGTGGAAGGTAAATAAATATCATTTTGACATGATAAAGTGTGCTTAGGAACTTAGAGTTGAGTGATAGGTTGCAACATTATGATTTTATGAATCTCAAAGCCTCTATATTGGTGAACCTGTCATGAACTACTTTGGTAGAGTTATGAAGTAGAGCTTGATTTTTGGAGCTAGCAATGTTCATATGATCCTTCTGCACATGTGATCTATTTTAGCTAGGTGAAAGGCAACATTATGTCATTTTGACATGAGAAAGTGTTCTAAGGCAACTTAGAGTCGTGTCATAAGTCACAACATTATACTTTTGCCTAAATTGCAAAGTTATGTCTATTAGAGAACCCGTCAAGATCTAGTTTGGTTGAGTTATGAAGTAGAGCTTGATCCTTAGCGATAATAATGTTTCCTTCTACACATGTGATCTCTTTTAGCTAGGTGAAAGCAACATAATATCATTTTTGACATGATAAAGTGTGCTAATGCAACATAGAGTCATGTCATTTTGACAAGAAAAAGAGTTTTAAGGCAGCTTCGAGTCATGTTATAAGTCGCAACATTATCATTTTGCCTTAATCGCAAAGATATGTCCATTGGTGAACTCGCCATGGACTAGTTTGGTTGACTTAAAAAGTAGAGCTCGATCCATAGGGATATCTATGTTCATATGATCCTTCTACATATATGATCTCTTTTAGTTAGGTGGAAGGTAAATGAATATCATTTTGACATGATAAAGTGTGCTTAGGCAACTTAGAGTTGCGTGATAGGTTGC
The DNA here is from genome assembly GCA_023374145.1 of Lepidium sativum. Taxonomy (NCBI): domain Eukaryota; kingdom Viridiplantae; phylum Streptophyta; class Magnoliopsida; order Brassicales; family Brassicaceae; genus Lepidium; species Lepidium sativum. The sequence goes on along the minus strand of JAKUCM010007045.1, from coordinate 11,906 downwards.
AACATTATGATTTTATGAATCTCAAAGCCTCTATATTGGTGAACCTGTCATGAACTACTTTGGTAGAGTTATGAAGTAGAGCTTGATTTTTGGAGCTAGCCATGTTCATATGATCCTTCTGCACATGTGATCTATTTTAGCTAGGTGAAAACGCAACATTATGTCATTTTGACATGAGAAAGTGTTCTAAGGCAACTTAGAGTCGTGTCATAGGTCACAACATTATACTTTTGCCTAAATTGCAAAGATATGTCTATTAGAGAACTCGTCAAGATCTAGTTTGGTTGAATTATGAAGTAGAGCTTGATCCTTAGCGATAATAATGTTTCCTTCTACACATGTGATCTCTTTTAGCTAGGTGAAAGCAACATAATATCATTTTGACATGATAAAGTGTGCTAATGCAACATAGAGTCATGTCATAGGTCACAACATTATAATTTTGCATTAATCTCAAAGCTATCTCTATTGGTGAACCCGTCGGGAACTAGTTTGGTTGTGTTATGACGTAGAGCTTTATTCCTTGAGCTACCCATGTTTATATGATCCTTCTATAGATGTGATGTCTTTTAGCTAGGTGTAAGGCAAAATAATGTCATTTTGACAATGGAAAGAGTGATATGGCAACTTAGAGTCGTGTCATAAGTCGCAACAATATAATTTTGTCTTCATGGCAAGATATGTCTATTGGTGAACACGTCATGAAGTAGATTGGTTGAGTTGAAAAGTAGAGCTTGATCCATAGGGATAGCTATGTTCATATGATCCTTCTACATATATGATGTCTTTTTGTTAGGTGGAAGGTAAAGAAATATCATTTTGACATATAAAGTGTGCTTAGGCAACTAAGAGTCGTGTCATAGGTTTCAACATTATGATTTTGCGTCAATCTCAAAGTCATCTCTATTGGTGAACCCGTCATGAACTACTTTGGTAGAATTATGACGTAGAACTTGATTCTTGGAGCTAGCCATATTCATATGATCCTTCTTCACATCTGATGTCTTTTAGCTAGGTGCAAGGCAACATAATGTCATTTTGACAAGAGAAAGAGTTTTAAGGCAGCTTAGAGTCATGTTATAAGTCGCAACATTATCATTTTGCCTTAATCGCAAAGATATGTCCATTGGTGAACTCGCCATGGACTAGTTTGGTTGACTTAAAAAGTAGAGCTCGATCCATAGGGATAGCTATGTTCATATGATCCTTCTACATATATGATCTCTTTTAGTTAGGTGGAAGGTAAATAAATATCATTTTGACATGATAAAGTGTGCTTAGGAACTTAGAGTTGAGTGATAGGTTGCAACATTATGATTTTATGAATCTCAAAGCCTCTATATTGGTGAACCTGTCATGAACTACTTTGGTAGAGTTATGAAGTAGAGCTTGATTTTTGGAGCTAGCAATGTTCATATGATCCTTCTGCACATGTGATCTATTTTAGCTAGGTGAAAGGCAACATTATGTCATTTTGACATGAGAAAGTGTTCTAAGGCAACTTAGAGTCGTGTCATAAGTCACAACATTATACTTTTGCCTAAATTGCAAAGTTATGTCTATTAGAGAACCCGTCAAGATCTAGTTTGGTTGAGTTATGAAGTAGAGCTTGATCCTTAGCGATAATAATGTTTCCTTCTACACATGTGATCTCTTTTAGCTAGGTGAAAGCAACATAATATCATTTTGACATGATAAAGTGTGCTAATGCAACATAGAGTCATGTCATTTTGACAAGAAAAAGAGTTTTAAGGCAGCTTCGAGTCATGTTATAAGTCGCAACATTATCATTTTGCCTTAATCGCAAAGATATGTCCATTGGTGAACTCGCCATGGACTAGTTTGGTTGACTTAAAAAGTAGAGCTCGATCCATAGGGATATCTATGTTCATATGATCCTTCTACATATATGATCTCTTTTAGTTAGGTGGAAGGTAAATGAATATCATTTTGACATGATAAAGTGTGCTTAGGCAACTTAGAGTTGCGTGATAGGTTGCAACATTATGATTTTATGAATCTCAAAGCCTCTATATTGGTGAACCTGTCATGAACTACTTTGGTAGAGTTATGAAGTAGAGCTTGATTTTTGGAGCTAGCCATGTTCATATGATCCTTCTGCACATGTGATCTATTTTAGCTAGGTGAAACGCAACATTATGTCATTTTGACATGAGAAAGTGTTCTAAGGCAACTTAGAGTCGTGTCATAAGTCACAACATTATACTTTTGCCTAAATTGCAAAGATATGTCTATTAGAGAACTCGTCAAGATCTAGTTTGGTTGAATTATGAAGTAGAGCTTGATCCTTAGCGATAATAATGTTTCCTTCTACACATGTGATCTCTTTTAGCTAGGTGAAAGCAACATAATATCATTTTGACATGATAAAGTGTGCTAATGCAACATAGAGTCATGTCATAGGTCACAACATTATAATTTTGCATTAATCTCAAAGCTATCTCTATTGGTGAACCCGTCGGGAACTAGTTTGGTTGTGTTATGACGTAGAGCTTTATTCCTTGAGCTACCCATGTTTATATGATCCTTCTATAGATGTGATGTCTTTTAGCTAGGTGTAAGGCAAAATAATGTCATTTTGACAATAGAAAGAGTGATATGGCAACTTAGAGTCGTGTCATACGTCGCAACAATATAATTTTGTCTTAATGGCAAGATATGTCTATTGGTGAACACGTCATGAACTAGTTTGGTTGAGTTAAAAAGTAGAGCTTGATCCATAGGGATAGCTATGTTCATATGATCCTTCTACATATATGATGTCTTTTAGTTAGGTGGAATGTAAAGGAATATCATTTTGACATGATAAAGTGTGCTTAGGCAACTTAGAGTCGTGTCATAGGTTGCAACATTATGATTTTGCGTTAATCTCAAAGTCATCTCTATTGGTGAACCCGTCATGAACTACTTTGGTAGAATTATGACGTAGAACTTGATTCTTGGAGCTAGCCATATTCATATGATCCATCTTCACATCTGATGTCTTTTAGCTAGGTGCAAGGCAACATAATGTCATTTTGACAAGAGAAAGAGTTCTGAGGCAGCTTAGAGTCATGTTATAACTCGCAACATTATCATTTTGCCTTAATCTCAAAGATATGTCCATTGGTGAACTCGCCATAAACTAGTTTGGTTGAGTTAAAAAGTAGAGCTTGATCCATAGGGATAGCTATGTTCATATGATCCTTCTACATATATGATGTCTTTTAGTTAGGTGGAAGGTAAAGGAATATCATTTTGACATGATAAAGCGTGCTTAGGCAACTTAGAGTCGTGTCATAGGTTGCAACATTATGATTTTGCGTGAATCTCAAAGTCATCTCTATTGGTGAACCCATCATGCACTATTTGGTAGAATTATGACGTAGAACTTGATTCTTGGAGCTAGCCATATTCATATGATCCTTCTTCACATCTGATGTCTTTTAGGTAGGTGCAAGGCAACATAATATCATTTTGACAAGAGAAAGAGTTTGAAGGCAGCTTAGAGTCATGTTATAAGTCGCAACATTATCATTTTGCCTTAATCGCAAAGATATGTCCATTGGTGAACTCGCCATGGACTAGTTTGGTTGACTTAAAAAGTAGAGCTCGATCCATAGGGATAGCTATGTTCATATGATCCTTCTACATATATGATCTCTTTTAGTTAGGTGGAAGGTAAATAAATATCATTTTGACATGATAAAGTGTGCTTAGGAACTTAGAGTTGAGTGATAGGTTGCAACATTATGATTTTATGAATCTCAAAGCCTCTATATTGGTGAACCTGTCATGAACTACTTTGGTAGAGTTATGAAGTAGAGCTTGATTTTTGGAGCTAGCCATGTTCATATGATCCTTCTGCACATGTGATCTATTTTAGCTAGGTGAAAGGCAACATTATGTCATTTTGACATGAGAAAGTGTTCTAAGGCAACTTAGAGTCGTGTCATAAGTCACAACATTATACTTTTTGCCTAAATTGCAAAGATATGTCTATTAGAGAACCCGTCAAGATCTAGTTTGGTTGAGTTTTGAAGTAGAGCTTGATCCTTAGCGATAATAATGTTCATATGATCCTTCTACACATGTGATCTCTTTTAGCTAGGTGAAAGCAACATAATATCATTTTGACATGATAAAGTGTGCTAATGCAACATACAGTCATGTCATAGGTCGCAACATTATAATTTTGCATTAATCTCAAAGCTATCTCTATAGGTGAACCCGTCGTGAACGAGTTTGGTTGTGTTATGACGTAGATCTTTATTCTTGGAGCTACCCATGTTTATATGATCCTTCTATAGATGTGATGTCTTTTAGCTAGGTGCGAGGCAAAATATTGTCATTTTGACAATAGAAAGAGTGCTATGGCAACTTAGAGTCGTGTCATAAGTCGCAACAATATAATTTTGTCTTCATGGCAAGATATGTCTATTGGTGAACACGTCATGAAGTAGTTTGGTTGAGTTTTTATCCATAGGGATAGCTATGTTCATATGATCCTTCTACATATATGATGTCTTTTAGTTAGGTGGAAGGTAAAGGAATATCATTTTGACATGATAAAGTGTGCTTAGGCAACTTAGAGTCGTGTCATAGGTTGCAACATTATGATTTTGCGTCAATCTCAAAGTCATCTCTATTGGTGAACCCATCATGAACTACTTTGGTAGAATTATGACGTAGAACTTGATTCTTGGAGCTAGCCATATTCATATGATCCTTCTTCACATCTGATGTCTTTTAGCTAGGTGCAAGGCAACATAATGTCATTTTTACAAGAGAAAGAGTTTTAAGGCAGCTTAGAGTCATGTTATAAGTCGCAACATTATCATTTTGCCTTAATCGCAAAGATATGTCCATTGGTGAACTCGCCATGGACTAGTTTGGTTGACTTAAAAAGTAAAGCTCGATCCATAGGGATATCTATGTTCATATGATCCTTCTACATATATGATCTCTTTTAGTTAGGTGGAAGGTAAATGAATATCATTTTGACATGATAAAGTGTGCTTAGGCAACTTAGAGTTGCGTGATAGGTTGCAACATTATGATTTTATGAATCTCAAAGCCTCTATATTGGTGAACCTGTCATGAACTACTTTGGTAGAGTTATGAAGTAGAGCTTGATTTTTGGAGCTAGCCATGTTCATACGATCCTTCTGCACATGTGATCTATTTTAGATAGGTGAAACGCAACATTATGTCATTTTGACATGAGAAAGTGTTGTAAGGAAACTTAGAGTCGTGTCATAAGTCACAACATTATACTTTTGCCTAAATTGCAAAGATATGTCTATTAGAGAACTCGTCAAGATCTAGTTTGGTTGAATTATGAAGTAGAGCTTGATCCTTAGCGATAATAATGTTTCCTTCTACACATGTGATCTCTTTTAGCTAGGTGAAAGCAACATAATATCATTTTGACATGATAAAGTGTGCTAATGCAACATAGAGTAATGTCATAGGTCACAACATTATAATTTTGCATTAATCTCAAAGCTATCTCTATTGGTGAACCCGTCGGAAACTAGTTTGGTTGTGTTATGACGTAGAGCTTTATTCCTTGAGCTACCCATGTTTATATGATCCTTCTATAGATGTGATGTCTTTTAGCTAGGTGCAAGGCAAAATAATGTCATTTTGACAATAGAAAGAGTGATATGGCAACTTAGAGTCGTGTCATACGTCGCAACAATATAATTTTGTCTTAATGGCAAGATATGTCTATTGGTGAACACGTCATGAACTAGTTTGGTTGAGTTAAAAAGTAGAGCTTGATCCATAGGGATAGCTATGTTCATATGATCCTTCTACATATATGATGTCTTTTAGTTAGGTGGAATGTAAAGGAATATCATTTTGACATGATAAAGTGTGCTTAGGCAACTTAGAGTCGTGTCATAGGTTGCAACATTATGATTTTGCGTCAATCTCAAAGTCATCTCTATTTGTGAACCCATCATGAACTACATTGGTAGAATTATGACGTAGAACTTGATTCTTGGAGCTAGCCATATTCATATGATCCTTCTTCACATCTGATGTCTTTTAGCTAGGTGCAAGGCAACATAATGTCATTTTGACAAGAGAAAGAGTTTTAAGGCAGCTTAGAGTCATGTTATAAGTCGCAACATTATCATTTTGCCTTAATCGCAAAGATATGTCCATTGGTGAACTCGCCATGGACTAGTTTGGTTGACTTAAAAAGTAGAGCTCGATCCATAGGGATATCTATGTTCATATGATCCTTCTACATATATGATCTCTTTTAGTTAGGTGGAAGGTAAATGAATATCATTTTGACATGATAAAGTGTGCTTAGGCAACTTAGAGTTGCGTGATAGGTTGCAACATTATGATTTTATGAATCTCAAAGCCTCTATATTGGTGAACCTGTCATGAACTACTTTGGTAGAGTTATGAAGTAGAGCTTGATTTTTGGAGCTAGCCATGTTCATATGATCCTTCTGCACATGTGATCTATTTTAGCTAGCTAAAACACAACATTATGTCATTTTGACATGAGAAAGTGTTCTAAGGCAACTTAGAGTCGTGTCATAAGTCACAACATTATACTTTTGCCTAAATTGCAAAGATATGTCTATTAGAGAACTCGTCAAGATCTAGTTTGGTTGAATTATGAAGTAGAGCTTGATCCTTAGCGATAATAATGTTTCCTTCTACACATGTGATCTCTTTTGGCTAGGTGAAAGCAACCTAATATCATTTTGACATGATAAAGTGTGCTAATGCAACATAGAGTAATGTCATAGGTCACAACATTATAATTTTGCATTAATCTCAAAGCTATCTCTATTGGTGAACCCGTCGGAAACTAGTTTGGTTGTGTTATGACGTAGAGCTTTATTCCTTGAGCTACCCATGTTTATATGATCCTTCTATAGATGTGATGTCTTTTAGCTAGGTGCAAGGCAAAATAATGTCATTTTGACAACAGAAAGAGTGATATGGCAACTTAGAGTCGTGTCATACGTCGCAACAATATAATTTTTTCTTAATGGCAAGATATGTCTATTGGTGAACACGTCATGAACTAGTTTGGTTGAGTTAAAAAGTAGAGCTTGATCCATAGGGATAGCTATGTTCATATGATCCTTCTACATATATGATGTCTTTTAGTTAGGTGGAATGTAAAGGAATATCATTTTGACATGATAAAGTGTGCTTAGGCAACTTAGAGTCGTGTCATAGGTTGCAACATTATGATTTTGCGTTAATCTCAAAGTCATCTCTATTGGTGAACCCGTCATGAACTACTTTGGTAGAATTATGACGTAGAACTTGATTCTTGGAGCTAGCCATATTCATATGATCCTTCTTCACATCTGATGTCTTTTAGCTAGGTGCAAGGCAACATAATGTCATTTTGACAAGAGAAAGAGTTCTCAGGCAGCTTAGAGTCATGTTATAAGTCGCAACATTATCATTTTGCCTTCATCTCAAAGATATGTCCATTGGTGAACTCGCCATAAACTAGTTTGGTTGAGTTAAAAAGTAGAGCTTGATCCATAGGGATAGCTATGTTCATATGATCCTTCTACATATATGATGTCTTTTAGTTAGGTGGAAGGTAAAGGAATATCATTTTGACATGATAAAGTGTGCTTAGGCAACTTAGAGTCGTGTCATAGGTTGCAACATTATGATTTTGCGTCAATCTCAAAGTCATCTCTATTGGTGAACCCATCATGAACTACTTTGGTAGAATTATGACGTAGAACTTGATTCTTGGAGCGAGCCATATTCATATGATCCTTCTTCACATCTGATGTCTTTTAGCTAGGTGCAAGGCAACATAATGTCATTTTGACAAGAGAAAGAGTTTTAAGGCAGCTTAGAGTCATGTTATAAGTCGCAACATTATCATTTTGCCTTAATCGCAAAGATATGTCCATTGGTGAACTCGCCATGGACTAGTTTGGTTGACTTAAAAAGTAGAGCTCGATCCATAGGGATATCTATGTTCATATGATCCTTCTACATATATGATCTCTTTTAGTTAGGTGGAAGGTAAATGAATATCATTTTGACATGATAAAGTGTGCTTAGGCAACTTAGAGTTGCGTGATAGGTTGCAACATTATGATTTTATGAATCTCAAAGCCTCTATATTGGTGAACCTGTCATGAACTACTTTGGTAGAGTTATGAAGTAGAGCTTGATTTTTGGAGCTAGCCATGTTCATATGATCCTTCTGCACATGTGATCTATTTTAGCTAGCTGAAACACAACATTATGTCATTTTGACATGCGAAAGTGTTCTAAGGCAACTTAGAGTCGTGTCATAAGTCACAACATTATACTTTTGCCTAAATTGCAAAGATATGTCTATTAGAGAACTCGTCAAGATCTAGTTTGGTTGAATTATGAAGTAGAGCTTGATCCTTAGCGATAATAATGTTTCCTTCTACACATGTGATCTCTTTTAGCTAGGTGAAAGCAACATAATATCATTTTGACATGATAAAGTGTGCTAATGCAACATACAGTCATGTCATATGTCGCAACATTATAATTTTGCATTAATCTCAAAGCTATCTCTATAGGTGAACCCGTCGTGAACGAGTTTGGTTGTGTTATGACGTAGATCTTTATTCTTGGAGCTACCCATGTTTATATGATCCTTCTATAGATGTGATGTCTTTTAGCTAGGTGCGAGGCAAAATATTGTCATTTTGACAATAGAAAGAGTGCTATGGCAACTTAGAGTCGTGTCATAAGTCGCAACAATATAATTTTGTCTTCATGGCAAGATATGTCTATTGGTGAACACGTCATGAAGTAGTTTGGTTGAGTTTTTATCCATAGGGATAGCTATGTTCATATGATCCTTCTACATATATGATGTCTTTTAGTTAGGTGGAAGGTAAAGGAATATCATTTTGACATGATAAAGTGTGCTTAGGCAACTTAGAGTCGTGTCATAGGTTGCAACATTATGATTTTGCGTCAATCTCAAAGTCATCTCTATTGGTGAACCCATCATGAACTACTTTGGTAGAATTATGACGTAGAACTTGATTCTTGGAGCTAGCCATATTCATATGATCCTTCTTCACATCTGATGTCTTTTAGCTAGGTGCAAGGCAACATAATGTCATTTTTACAAGAGAAAGAGTTTTAAGGCAGATTAGAGTCATGTTATAAGTCGCAACATTATCATTTTGCCTTAATCGCAAAGATATGTCCATTGGTGAACTCGCCATGGACTAGTTTGGTTGACTTAAAAAGTAAAGCTCGATCCATAGGGATATCTATGTTCATATGATCCTTCTACATATATGATCTCTTTTAGTTAGGTGGAAGGTAAATGAATATCATTTTGACATGATAAAGTGTGCTTAGGCAACTTAGAGTTGCGTGATAGGTTGCAACATTATGATTTTATGAATCTCAAAGCCTCTATATTGGTGAACCTGTCATGAACTACTTTGGTAGAGTTATGAAGTAGAGCTTGATTTTTGGAGCTAGCCATGTTCATACGATCCTTCTGCACATGTGATCTATTTTAGCTAGGTGAAACGCAACATTATGTCATTTTGACATGAGAAAGTGTTGTAAGGAAACTTAGAGTCGTGTCATAAGTCACAACATTATACTTTTGCCTAAATTGCAAAGATATGTCTATTAGAGAACTCGTCAAGATCTAGTTTGGTTGAATTATGAAGTAGAGCTTGATCCTTAGCGATAATAATGTTTCCTTCTACACATGTGATCTCTTTTAGCTAGGTGAAAGCAACATAATATCATTTTGACATGATAAAGTGTGCTAATGCAACATAGAGTAATGTCATAGGTCACAACATTATAATTTTGCATTAATCTCAAAGCTATCTCTATTGGTGAACCCGTCGGAAACTAGTTTGGTTGTGTTATGACGTAGAGCTTTATTCCTTGAGCTACCCATGTTTATATGATCCTTCTATAGATGTGATGTCTTTTAGCTAGGTGCAAGGCAAAATAATGTCATTTTGACAATAGAAAGAGTGATATGGCAACTTAGAGTCGTGTCATACGTCGCAACAATATAATTTTGTCTTAATGGCAAGATATGTCTATTGGTGAACACGTCATGAACTAGTTTGGTTGAGTTAAAAAGTAGAGCTTGATCCATAGGGATAGCTATGTTCATATGATCCTTCTACATATATGATGTCTTTTAGTTAGGTGGAAGGTAAAGGAATATCATTTTGACATGATAAAGTGTGCTTAGGCAACTTAGAGTCGTGTCATAGGTTGCAACATTATGATTTTGCGTCAATCTCAAAGTCATCTCTATTTGTGAACCCATCATGAACTACATTGGTAGAATTATGACGTAGAACTTGATTCTTGGAGCTAGCCATATTCATATGATCCTTCTTCACATCTGATGTCTTTTAGCTAGGTGCAAGGCAACATAATGTCATTTTGACAAGAGAAAGAGTTTTAAGGCAGCTTAGAGTCATGTTATAAGTCGCAACATTATCATTTTGCCTTAATCGCAAAGATATGTCCATTGGTGAACTCGCCATGGACTAGTTTGGTTGACTTAAAAAGTAGAGCTCGATCCATAGGGATATCTATGTTCATATGATCCTTCTACATATATGATCTCTTTTAGTTAGGTGGAAGGTAAATGAATATCATTTTGACATGATAAAGTGTGCTTAGGCAACTTAGAGTTGCGTGATAGGTTGCAACATTATGATTTTATGAATCTCAAAGCCTCTATATTGGTGAACCTGTCATGAACTACTTTGGTAGAGTTATGAAGTAGAGCTTGATTTTTGGAGCTAGCCATGTTCATATGATCCTTCTGCACATGTGATCTATTTTAGCTAGCTAAAACACAACATTATGTCATTTTGACATGAGAAAGTGTTCTAAGGCAACTTAGAGTCGTGTCATAAGTCACAACATTATACTTTTGCCTAAATTGCAAAGATATGTCTATTAGAGAACTCGTCAAGATCTAGTTTGGTTGAATTATGAAGTAGAGCTTGATCCTTAGCGATAATAATGTTTCCTTCTACACATGTGATCTCTTTTGGCTAGGTGAAAGACACCTAATATCATTTTGACATGATAAAGTGTGCTAATGCAACATAGAGTAATGTCATAGGTCACAACATTATAATTTTGCATTAATCTCAAAGCTATCTCTATTGGTGAACCCGTCGGAAACTAGTTTGGTTGTGTTATGACGTAGAGCTTTATTCCTTGAGCTACCCATGTTCATATGATCCTTCTATCAGATGTGATGTCTTTTAGCTAGGTGCAAGGCAACATAATGTCATTTTGACAACAGAAGAGTGTTATGGCAACTTAGAGTCGTGTCATAAGTCGCAACAATATAATTTTTTCTTAACCGGCAAAGATATGTCTATTGGTGAACACGTCATGAACTAGTTTGGTTGAGTTAAAAAGTAGAGCTTGATCCATAGGGATAGCTATGTTCATATGATCCTTCTACATATATGATGTCTTTTAGTTAGGTGGAATGTAAAGGAATATCATTTTGACATGATAAAGTGTGCTTAGGCAACTTAGAGTCGTGTCATAGGTTGCAACATTATGATTTTGCGTTAATCTCAAAGTCATCTCTATTGGTGAACCCGTCATGAACTACTTTGGTAGAATTATGACGTAGAACTTGATTCTTGGAGCTAGCCATATTCATATGATCCTTCTTCACATCTGATGTCTTTTAGCTAGGTGCAAGGCAACATAATGTCATTTTGACAAGAGAAAGAGTTCTAAGGCAGCTTAGAGTCAAGTTATAAGTCAGCAACATTATCATTTTGCCTTAATCTCAAAGCTACCTGTCATTGGTGAATCCGTCATGAACTAGCTTAGTTGTGTTATGACGTTGAGCATGATTCTTCGAGCTACAC
>JAKUCM010007044.1:0-21862 GCA_023374145.1 Lepidium sativum | reverse complement strand
CCTACATAACGTAAAGCAAAACCTACAAAACATAAAACAAAACCTACACAACGTAGGTTTTCCCACCGTTATGTAGGTTTTGCTTCCTTTATGTAGGTTTTGATTCTGTAATGTAGTCTTCGCTTCCGTTATGTAGTTTTTCTGTTATGTAGGTTTTGCTTCCGTTTTGTAGGTTTTAGTATACAATGTAGATATTTCAATTTTACTTGTAGGTTTTGGTTCAAGTTATGCACGTTTTAGTTTTAATGATGTTGGGCCAATTATTGATCTTTTAGGGAGAGTTCAAGAAGCCAAACTTTTCGCGGTACAACAAATATATGAACATCAGGCACATGTGACAAACAACACATCATTAAATGTTTTCAATATGACGGAGATAAAATGTTTGTGCAAGAGGTATAACGTAGACAAAATTCCTTGTGTCCATGCCCTAGTTGTCGCCGAAAGTGCTACTCTTTCAAAAGTCTATCTCACTCATTGGTATTACCACACAACAACTTTGTACGATGCATACGCTAAGTGTATTAAAGCTCGAGATGCTGGAACAATGTACTTGAGGAGGTTGCGAACAAGGTTTGTAAGCTGCCTCAATTTGAAAGCAAACAGGCCGACCGAAATCTCAATAATAAAACGCTTAATAGAGGTGGTACTTCAGTCTAAATGACCAAGAAAGACGTACACTTGTGCAAAGTGTTCTCAACACGGCCATAATACGCACACTTGCCCATCAAAACAATCGTATACATGACCGTTTACTCTTTCCCTGCCATAAATGTTGAAATTAAGTTCCCTTATGTATTTGTTAAATAAGTGATATGTAGGTATTAACTCCCATTATGTATGCTTAGGCTAACATTATGTGGGTTTCTGTAACAGATATGAACCCAAAACCTACGTGACGTACAGCAAATTATACATAACTGATGTGATCGTGAGCAGCATAGAAGCTAAGGAACCAGAGCTGGTAGGACCAATCACGCGTTCGAGAGCTAAGGAGTTGGCTAAGGAAGCTCACTCGCTTATGACTGAAGGATCGTTCTCGCCACCAGCTATGCAAGTCTTCAACATCTCCAACTTGAAGACTTCTCCTGGTAATGATAACTAGGTAACTTAGGTGAGGAAGTCTGTACTCTTTTTCCCATAGAGAGTTTTGTCCCAATTGGGTTTTCTTTCATGGTTTTTAATGAGGCAGATGGAATCACTACGGCGAGTTACTTAGAAGTCTTACCATTAGGAGAATAATGTACAAACCAATCTGGTTTTGTACTTAGTAGATTTTGAGGTGCACCAATTAGTGGGACGCTTCGTTGTTTTTATTTTAAACGCTTCGTTGTTTTATTTAAGTTTCAAACAACATGTTGTTTTTTTGGTTTAAAAAAACTACATGCTGTTCTGTTTTAGGGTTGTATTTAAACCCCAGAACTTGCTGTAAATTTCTTTAGAGTATTATCATTGAAAAAGACTTCTTATTGAGTTTTCCATGCTCTCAAGCCACGGTTCTGGAAATCCTAGAGCCTGAATCTCCCATCACGTTGTGAGCCAAGAGATTCTTCACCAAATTCATCTAATCACCAAAATCTATCCATTAAATCCTTTCAGCCGTCACCACACCAATTCAAATCACGTTTTTTTCATCCTATCATATCACCTTTCATCATCTCCATCAATCCTTCAGTTTTTTGTCTCACAGAGACCTTTGCCACGTATCTCAGGAAATACTCGATCAAATCCGCTCAAAACTCATAACCGAGTTTCTCACACTCCAATCTGTCCGCTGCTCAAATTTCATTCGATTCCGAGTACTCTAGCCCCGATTTTCAGAGTTCTATCCTAGGGAGAATCACATCAAGTGGTATCAGAGCCAGGTTCTGAAAAAGGCTGAGCACACCCTAAACGGCTGAGCAAACTCTAAACCCTTTTCTCATTCTTGTTATTTTCGAATCCATGTTGCAATAGGATTTAGTTTTAGATTCGTTTTCCTGATTGAATTAGGATTAGGTTTCGTTTCCTGATTGAATTAGGATTAGTTTTGAGTTTTCCTATTAGAATTAGGGTTAGTTTCTATTTTCCTATTAGAGTTAGGATAAGGTTTTTGTTTTCCTATTAGAATTAGGATTAGGTTTTCTGTTTTCCTGTTAGAATTAGGATTAGTTTAGGAATCCTATTCCTAGTAGGATTAGGATTTTCGTTTTTTTTAGGCTTTTATTTCCTTTCTTTTCATCTTAGAACTAGTTACTGTGAGTTGTTTTGACTTTCTTTCAGGTACAATGGAGCTTTCAGCTGAAGCTATGGAAGCTCTATGCACAGCCATGGCTCAGCAAATCAAAGAAGCCAATCGAGCAACAGCTTCTCAACTCTTTCAGCAATTAGAGCAGCTTGATAGCAAGTTTGAGAACCGATTCAAAGAGTTGATTGAGTCGCAGCTCAAGAGGAAAGTTGGCAGATCTACTTTCACTTCCAATATTCCAAAACCGAGAGAATTCAACAAACCAGCCTCATTTAAACCAGCGACAACAACAGTTAGAGAAGAGGTTAAAACCGAGTTTAAACCCAGAAGTGGATCTTCTACTAGCAGCATTAGATGCTTTAAATGTCAAGGAATGGGACATTACTCCAGAGATTGTCCTAACAAGAAAATGTTTCTGCTGAAAGAAGGAGGAGAGATTGTACCTCAAGATAGTTCAGAAAGCGAAACAGAAATTGATGCAGAGGAAGAAGTAGAACCAGCAGCAGTTGGAGAGATGTTAGTAGCACGCAGAACTTTGAGTGTTCAGATTCATCCAGACGATAGGGAACAGCGTGAGAATCTTTTCCACACAAGATGTGTAGTTCAGGATAAGGTTTGCACCTTGATTGTTGATGGAGGCAGCTGCACAAATGCCGCCAGTGAGGAGATGGTGAAGAAGCTTAATCTTAAGACTACTTCACATCCTAAACCGTATCAGCTGCAGTGGTTAGACAACAAGGGAGCTATAACCGTTTCTCAGCAAGTACTCATCAAGTTGGCGATTGGGAAGTATGAAGATGAGTTGCTGTGTGATGTTGTGCCAATGAGGTCTAGTCACGTTCTGTTGGGCAGACCATGGCAGTATGATAGGCGTGTGATGCATGATGGGTACACAAACAAGCAGGTGTTTGAGTACAAGGGACGAAAAATCTCTCTTCTTCCACTCACACCAGCTGAAATCTACAAGGATCAGATGCATATGAATCGCAAGGATAAGGAGAAAGTGTCTAACAGCTTGTACATCAGTCACAACGAGTTCAACAAGCTTTTTGATCCAGAGATGACTACCTTTATGTTCGTTTATAAGGAGTCATTGACGAGTATAAAACCAGCAGCAAAACTTCCTCATGAGGTGATCCAAATTATTGAGGAGTATAAGGACGTTTTTCCAGAGGAGATACCATCAGGTTTGCCTCCAATTCGTGGGATTGAGCATCAGATTGACATAGTTCCGGGTTCAGTTTTGCCAAACAAACCCGCCTACAGAACCAACCCCGTTGAGACAAAAGAGCTTCAGAAGCAAGTAGAAGAGCTGATGAGTAAGGGCTATATTCGTGAGAGTCTAAGCCCATGTGCTGTACCAGTCTTGTTAGTGCCTAAGAAAGATGGGACATGGAGGATGTGTGTAGACTGCAGGGCTATCAACAACATCACAGTGAAGTACAGGCATCCGATTCCAAGACTTGATGACATGCTAGATGAGTTATGTGGATCCACCATCTTCTCCAAAATTGATTTGAAGAGTGGTTATCATCAGATCAGAATGAGAGAAGGGGATGAGTGGAAGACTGCATTCAAGACCAAGCAAGGGTTATATGAGTGGATGGTTATGCCGTTTGGTCTCACCAATGCTCCCAGCACATTCATGCGTCTCATGAATCACACTCTCAGACCGTTCGTTGGGCTGTTTGTAGTAGTCTACTTCGATGATATACTCATCTATAGCAAAGGTTTGGGAGAGCATTTAGAGCACATCCGCAGGGTTCTAGATGTTCTTCGCTCTCAATCTCTTTTTGCTAATTACTCTAAGTGTTCATTCTGTACTACTGAGGTTATTTTTTCTAGGTTTTGTTGTTAGTGCAGATGGAGTTAGAGTAGATGACGAAAAGATCAAGGCAATCAAGGATTGGCCTACGCCTAAGAATGTTGGAGAAGTCAGAAGCTTTCATGGACTTGCTGGATTTTATAGGCGATTTATCCAGAACTTCAGCACCATAGCAGCACCATTAACAGAAGTAATCAAGAAGGAAGTTGGATTCAGATGGGAAGAAGCACAAGAGCAGACGTTTTCAGCCTTGAAAGAGAAGCTTATCAATGCCCCACTTTTAGTTCTTCCTGATTTTAAGAAAACATTTGAAATTGAATGTGATGCCTCAGGAGTTGGCATTGGAGCTGTTTTGATGCAGGATAGGAAACCAGTTGCATACTTTAGTGAGAAGCTAGGAGGATCCACCAGCAACTATCCAACCTATGACAAGGAGCTGTATGCATTGGTCAGAGCACTTCAAACGTGGCAGCATTATTTGTGGCCTAAGGAGTTCGTCATTCACACAGATCATGAGTCTCTTAAGTACTTAAAGGGACAGCAAAAGCTCAACAAGAGACACGCCAGATGGATGGAGTTTATTGAGACCTTCCCTTACGTAGTTAAGTACAAGAAAGGTAAGGATAATGTAGTCGCAGATGTATTATCCAGAAGGTACACTCTAATCTCTACTTTAACTTCAAAGTTAGATGGTTTTGAGCACATTGTAGAGCTTTATGAGACTGACATTGATTTTGCTGAGAGCTATGGTAAATGCCATAAGTTTGCTTGTGATAAATACTTTAGACAGGATGACTATTTATTCTACAACAATCGATTGTGCATACCAAGAGGATCCATCAGAGAATTGTTGGTTAGAGAAGCTCATGGTGGCGGATTGGCTGGTCATTTTGGAGTTTCCAAGACCTTACTTGGATTGCAAGATCACTTCTATTGGCCTAACATGAAGTCAGACGTTGAGAAGGTTTGTTCTAGATGTGCTGTATGCAAAATGGCAAAGAGTAAGGTGCAGCCTCACGGTTTGTACATACCTCTCCCTATCCCTTCTCAGCCTTGGACTCATATTTCCATGGATTTCGTGCTTGGCTTACCTCGAACCAGAAATGGTAGAGATTCTATTTTTGTAGTTGTTGACAGGTTCAGCAAGATGGCACACTTTATAGCTAGTCACAAGACCGATGATGCTGTTAGTGTAGCTAACTTGTTTTTCAGGGAGATAGTTCGCTTGCATGGAATGCCTCAAGTGATAGTTTCAGATCGAGATACCAAATTCTTAGGACATTTTTGGAGGACTTTATGGGCTAAACTAGGAACTAAGCTCACCTTTTCAACGAGTTGTCACCCTCAAACTGATGGCCAAACCGAGGTGGTGAACAGGACGTTGTCTACACTTCTCAGAGTGTTGGTTAAGAGCAACATCAAGTCATGGGAAGAATGCTTACCACACGTTGAGTTTGCCTACAATCACGCTAAGCATTCTGCCACTTTCTTTTCTCCCTTTGAAATCGTTTATGGGTTTAATCCTCAGTCACCTCTAGACTTGATCCCTTTGCCTTTAAGTGTGAAATGTAGTTTAGATGGAAACAAAAAGGCTGATCAGGTGAGGAAAATACACGCTAAAGCTAAGGAGAATATAGAGAAGAAGACAGAGCAATATGAGAAGTATGCAGACAAGGGCCGGAAGGAGCTGATCTTGGAAGAAGGAGATTTGGTGTGGATTCACCTAAGGAAAGATTGATTTCCAGAAGAGAGGAAGATCAAGCTTCAGCCACGAGTTGATGGACCATTCGAAGTCGTGAGGAGGATCAACAACAACGCCTATCAGATTGATCTCCAAGGTAAGTATAACATATCTCCAACGTTCAATGTTTCTGACTTGCTTCCATATGTTGCAGATTCGGATTTGAGGACAAATCCTTTTGAAGAGGGAGAGGATGATGTGATCGTGAGCAGCATAGAAGCTAAGGAACCAGAGTTGGTAGGACCAATCACGCGTTCGAGAGCTAAGGAGTTGGCTAAGGAAGCTCACTCGCTTATGACTGAAGGATCGTTCTCGCCACCAGCTATGCAAGTCTTCAACATCTCCAACTTGAAGACTTCTCCTGGTAATGATAACTAGGTAACTTAGGTGAGGAAATCTGTACTCTTTTTCCCATAGAGAGTTTTGTCCCAATTGGGTTTTCTTTCATGGTTTTTAATGAGGCAGATGGAATCACTACGGCGAGTTACTTAGAAGTATTACCATTAGGAGAATAATGTACAAACCAATCTGGTTTTGTACTTAGTAGATTTTGAGGTGCACCAATTAGTGGGACGCTTCGTTGTTTTTATTTTAAACGCTTCGTTGTTTTATTTAAGTTTCAAACAACATGTTGTTTTTTTGGTTTTAAAAAACTACATGCTGTTCTGTTTTAGGGTTGTATTTAAACCCCAGAACTTGCTGTAAATTTCTTTAGAGTATTATCATTGAAAAAGACTTCTTATTGAGTTTTCCATGCTCTCAAGCCACGGTTCTGGAAATCCTAGAGCCTGAATCTCCCATCACGTTGTGAGCCAAGAGATTCTTCACCAAATTCATCTAATCACCAAAATCTATCCATTAAATCCTTTCAGCCGTCACCACACCAATTCAAATCACGTTTTTTTCATCCTATCATATCACCTTTCATCATCTCCATCAATCCTTCAGTTTTTTGTCTCACAGAGACCTTTGCCACGTCTCTCAGGAAATACTCGATCAAATCCGCTCAAAACTCATAACCGAGTTTCTCACACTCCAATCTGTCCGCTGCTCAAATTTCATTCGATTCCGAGTACTCTAGCCCCGATTTTCAGAGTTCTATCCTAGGGAGAATCACATCAATAACAGATACAAAAACCTATATAACGTCAAGCAAAACCTACACACCGTAAACAAGTCACACCCAAAACCTACATAACATCAATCAAAACCTACATAACGTAAAGCAAAACCTACAAAACATAAAACAAAACCTACACAACGTAGGTTTTCCCACCGTTATGTAGGTTTTGCTTCCTTTATGTAGGTTTTGATTATGTAATGTAGTCTTCGCTTCCGTTATGTAGTTTTTCTGTTATGTAGGTTTTGCTTCCATTTTGTAGGTTTTAGTATCCAATGTAGATATTTCAATTTTACTTGTAGGTTTTGGTTCAAGTTATGCACGTTTTAGTTTTAATGATGTTGGGCCAATTATTGATCTTTTAGGGAGAGTTCAGGAAGCCAAACTTTTCGCGGTACAACAAATATATGAACATTAGGCACATGTGACAAACAACACATCATTTAATGTTTTCAATATGACGGAGAGAAAATGTTTGTGCAAGAGGTATAACGTAGACAAATTCCTTGTGTCCATGCCCTAGTTGTCGCCGAAAGTGCTACTCTTTCAATAGTCTATCTCACTCATTGGTATTACCACACAACAACTTTGTACGATGCATACGCTAAGTGTATTAAAGCTCGAGATGCCGGAACACATGTACCTGAGGAGGTTTCGAACAAGGTTTGTAAGGCGCCATCAATTTAAAAGCAAACAGGCCGACCAAAATCTCAATAATAAAACACGTAATAGTGGTAGTACTTCAGTCTAAACGACCAAGAAAGACGTACACTTGTTCAAAGTGTTCGCAACACGACCATAATACGCACACTTGCCCATCAAAACAATCGTATACATGACCGTTTACTCTTTCCCTGCCATAAATGTTGAAATTAAGTTCCCTTATGTATTTGTTAAATAAGTGATATGTAGGTATTAACTCCCATTATGTATGCTTAGGCAAACGTTATGTGGGTTTCTGTAACAGATATGAAACCAAAACCTGCGTGACGTACAGCAAATTATACATAACAGATACAAAAACCTATATAACGTCAAGCAAAACCTACACACCGTAAACAAGTCACACCCAAAACCTACATAACATCAATCAAAACCTACATAATGTAAAGCAAAACCTACAAAACATAAAACAAAACCTATACAACGTAGGTTTTCCCACCGTTATGTAGGCTTCACTTCCGTTATGTCGTTTTTCTGTTATGTAGGTCTTGCTCCGTTTTGTAGGTTTTAGTATACAATGTAGGTGTTTCAATTTTACTTGTAGGTTTTGGTTCAAGTTTTGGAGGTTTTAGTTTTAATGATGTTGGGCCAATTATTGATCTTTTAGGGAGAGTTCAGGAAGCCAAACTTTTCGCGGTACAACAAATATATGAACATCAGGCACATGTGACAAACAACACATCATTTAATGTTTTCAATATGACGGAGATAAAATGTTTGTGCAAGAGGTATAACGTAGACAAAATTCCTTGTGTCCATGCCCTAGTTGCCGCCGAAAGTGCTACTCTTTCAATAGTCTATCTCACTCATTGGTATTACCACACAACAACTTTGTACGATGCATACGCTAAGTGTATTAAAGCTCGAGATGCCGGAACACATGTACCTGAGGAGGTTTCGAACAAGGTTTGTAAGGCGACATCAATTTAAAAGCAAACATGCCGACCAAAATCTCAATAATAAAACACGTAATAGTGGTAGTACTTCAGTCTAAACGACCAAGAAAGACGTACACTTGTTCAAAGTGTTCGCAACACGGCCATAATACGCACACTTGCCCATCAAAACAATCGTATACATGACCGTTTACTCTTTCCCTGCCATAAATGTTGAAATTAAGTTCCCTTATGTATTTGTTAAATAAGTGATATGTAGGTATTAACTCCCATTATGTATGCTTAGGCTAACGTTATGTGGGTTTCTGTAACAGATATGAAACCAAAACCTGCGTGACGTACAGCTAATTATACATAACAGATACAAAAACCTATATAACGTCAAGCAAAACCTACACACCGTAAACAAGTCACACCCAAAACCTACATAACATCAATCAAAACCTACATAATGTAAAGCAAAACCTACAAAACATAAAACAAAACCTACACAACGTAGGTTTTCCCACCGTTATGTAGGCTTCACTTCAGTTATGTCGTTTTTCTGTTGTAGGTCTTGCTTCCGTTTTGTAGGTTTTAGTATACAATGTAGGTGTTTCAATTTTACTTGTAGGTTTTGGTTCAAGTTTTGCAGGTTTTAGTTTTAATGATGTTGGGCCAATTATTGATCTTTTAGGGAGAGTTCAGGAAGCCAAACTTTTCGCGGTACAACAAATATATGAACATCAGGCACATGTGACAAACAACACATGATTTAATGTTTTCAATATGATGGGGAGAAAATGTTCGTGCAAGTGGTATAACGTAGATAAAATTCCTTGTGTCCATGCCCTAGTTGCCGCCGAAAGTGCTACTCTTTCAATAGTCTATCTCACTCATTGGTATTACCACACAACAACTTTGTCTGATGCATACGCTAAGTGTATTAAAGCTCGAGATGCCGGAACACATGTACCTGAGGAGGTTGCGAACAAGGTTTGTAAGGCGCCATCAATTTAAAAGCAAACAGGCCGACCAAAATCTCAATAATAAAATGCGTAATAGGGGTATTACTTCATTCTAAACGACCAAGGAAGACGTACACTTGTTCAAAGTCTTCTCAACACGACCATAATACGTGCACTTGCCCATCAAAACAATCGTATACATGACCTTTTACTCATTCTATACCGTAAATATTGAAATTACGTCCCTTTATGTATTTGTTCAATAAGTGATATGTAGGTATTGACTCCCATTATGTATCCTTAGGCTAACATTATGTGGGTGTCCGTAACAGATATGAAACCAAAACCTACGTGACGTACAGCAAATTATACATAACAGATACAAAACCTATATAACGTCAAGCAAAACCTACACACCGTAAACAAGTCACACCCAAAACCTACATAACATCAATCAAAACCTACATAACGTAAAGCAAAACCTACAAAACATAAAACAAAACCTACACAACGTAGGTTTTCCCACCGTTATGTAGGTTTTGCTTCCTTTATGTAGGTTTTGATTCTGTAATGTAGGCTTCACTTCCGTTATGTAGTTTTTCTGTTATGTAGGTTTTGCTTCCGTTTTGTAGGTTTTAGTATACAATGTAGGTGTTTCAATTTTACTTGTAGGTTTTGGTTCATGTTTTGCAGGTTTTAGTTTTAATGATGTTGGGCCAATTATTGATCTTTTAGGGAGAGTTCAGGAAGCCAAACTTTTCGCGGTACAACAAATATATGAACATCAGGCACATGTGACAAACAACACATCATTTAATGTTTTCAATATGACGGAGAGAAAATGTTTGTGCAAGAGGTATAACGTAGACAAAATTCCTTGTGTCCATGCCCTAGTTGTCGCCGAAAGTGCTACTCTTTCAATAGTCTATCTCACTCATTGGTATTACCACACAACAACTTTGTACGATGCATACGCTAAGTGTATTAAAGCTCGAGATGCTGGAACACATGTACTTGAGGAGGTTGCGAACAAGGTTTGTAAGCTGCCACAATTTGAAAGCAAACAGGCCGACCAAAATCTCAATAATAAAACACGTAATAGTGGTAGTACTTCAGTCTAAACGACCAAGAAAGACGTACACTTGTTCAAAGTGTTCTCAACACGGCCATAATACGCACACTTGCCCATCAAAACAATCGTATACATGACCGTTTACTCTTTCTCTGCCATAAATGTTGAAATTAAGTTCCCTTATGTATTTGTTAAATAAGTGATATGTAGGTATTAACTCCCATTATGTATGCTTAGGCTAACGTTATGTGGGTTTCTGTAACAGATATGAAACCAAAACCTGCGTGACGTACAGCAAATTATACATAACAGATACAAAAACCTATATAACGTCAAGCAAAACCTACACACCGTAAACAAGTCACACCCAAAACCTACATAACATCAATCAAAACCTACATAATGTAAAGCAAAACCTACAAAACATAAAACAAAACCTACACAACGTAGGTTTTCCCACCGTTATGTAGGCTTCACTTCCGTTATGTCGTTTTTCTGTTATGTAGGTCTTGCTTCCATTTTGTAGATTTTAGTATACAATGTAGGTGTTTCAATTTTACTTGTAGGTTTTGGTTCAAGTTTTGCAGGTTTTAGTTTTAATGATGTTGGGCCAATTATTGATCTTTTAGGGAGAGTTCAGGAAGCCAAACTTTTCGCGGTACAACAAATATATGAACATCAGGCACATGTGACAAACAACACATCATTAAATGTTTTCAATATGATGGGGAGAAAATGTTCGTGTAAGTGGTATAACGTAGATAAAATTCCTTGTGTCCATGCCCTAGTTGCCGCCGAAAGTGCTACTCTTTCAATAGTCTATCTCACTCATTGGTATTACCACAAAACAACTTTGTACGATGCATACTCTAAGTGTATTAAAGCTCAAGATGCCGGAACACATGTACCTGAGGAGGTTGCGAACAAGGTTTGTAAGGCGCCATCAATTTGAAAGTAAACAGGCCGACCAAAATCTCAATAATAAAACACGTAATAGGGGTAGTACTTCAGTCTAAACGACCAAGAAAGACGTACACTTGTTCAAAGTATTCTCAACAAGGCCATAATACGCACACTTGCCCATCAAAACAATCGTATACATGACCGTTTACTCATTCCCTGCCATAAATATTGAAATTAAGTCCCCTTATGTATTTGTTAAATAAGTGATATGTAGGTATTAACTCCCATTATGTATGCTTAGGCTAACGTTATGTGGGTGACCGTAACAGATATGAACCCAAAATCTACGTGACGTACAGCAAATTATTCATAACAGATACAAAAACCTATATAACGTCAAGCAAAACCTACACACCGTAAACAAGTCACACCCAAAACCTACATAACATCAATCAAAACCTACATAACGTAAAGCAAAACCTACAAAACATAAAAAAAAACCTACACAACGTAGGTTTTCCCACCGTTATGTAGGTTTTGCTTCCTTTATGTAGGTTTTGATTCTGTAATGTAGTCTTCGCTTCCGTTATGTAGTTTTTCTGTTATGTAGGTTTTGCTTCCGTTTTGTAGGTTTTAGTATACAATGTAGATATTTCAATTTTACTTGTAGGTTTTGGTTCAAGTTATGCACGTTTTAGTTTTAATGATGTTGGGCCAATTATTGATCTTTTAGGGAGAGTTCAGGAAGCCAAACTTTTCGCGGTACAACAAATATATGAACATCAGGCACATGTGACAAACAACACATCATTTAATGTTTTCAATATGACGGAGATAAAATGTTTGTGCAAGAGGTATAACGTAGACAAAATTCCTTGTGTCCATGCCCTAGTTGCTGCCGAAAGTGCTACTCTTTCAATAGTCTATCTCACTCATTGGTATTACCACACAACAACTTTGTACGATGCATACGCTAAGTGTATTAAAGCTCGAGATGCTAGAACACATGTACTTGAGGAGGTTGCGAACAAGGTTTGTAAGCTGCCTCAATTTGAAAGCAAACAGGCCGACCAAAATCTCAATAATAAAACGCTTAATAGAGGTGGTACTTCAGTCTAAATGACCAAGAAAGACGTACACTTGTGCAAAGTGTTCTCAACACGGCCATAATACGCACACTTGCCCATCAAAACAATTGTATACATGACCGTTTACTCTTTCCCTGCCATAAATGTTGAAATTAAGTTCCCTTATGTATTTGTTAAATAAGTGATATGTAGGTATTAACTCCCATTATGTATGCTTAGGCTAACGTTATGTGGGTTTCTGTAACAGATATGAAACCAAAACCTGCGTGACGTACAGCAAATTATACATAACAGATACAAAAACCTATATAACGTCAAGCAAAACCTACACACCGTAAACAAGTCACCCCCAAAACCTACATAACATCAATCAAAACCTACATAATGTAAAGCAAAACCTACAAAACATAAAACAAAACCTACACAACGTAGGTTTTCCCACCGTTATGTAGGCTTCACTTCCATTATGTCGTTTTTCTGTTATGTAGGTATGGCTTCCGTTTTGTAGGTTTTAGTATACAATGTAGGTGTTTCAATTTTACTTGTAGGTTTTGGTTCAAGTTTTGCAGGTTTTAGTTTTAATGATGTTGGGCCAATTATTGATCTTTTAGGGAGAGTTCAGGAAGCCAAACTTTTCGCGGTACAACAAATATATGAACATCAGGCACATGTGACAAACCAAACATCATTAAATGTTTTCAATATGATGGGGAGAAAATGTTCGTGCAAGTGGTATTACGTAGATAAAATTCCTTGTGTCCATGCCCTAGTTGTCGCCGAAAGTGCTACTCTTTCAATAGTCTATCTCACTCATTGGTATTACCACAAAACAACTTTGTACGATGCATACGCAAAGTGTATTAAAGCTCAAGATGCCGGAACACATGTACCTGAGGAGGTTGCGAACAAGGTTTGTAAGGCGCCATCAATTTGAAAGCAAACAGGCCGACCAAAATCTCAATAATAAAACACGTAATAGTGGTAGTACTTCAGTCTAAACGACCAAGAAAGACGTACACTTGTTCAAAGTGTTCTCAACACGGCCATAATACGCACACTTGCCCATCAAAACAATCGTATACATGACCGTTTACTCATTCTCTGCCATAAATGTTGAAATTAAGTTCCCTTACGTATTTGTTAAATAAGTGATATATAGGTATTAACTCCCATTATGTATGCTTAGGCTAACGTTATGTGGGTTTCTGTAACAGATATGAAACCAAAACCTGCGTGACGTACAGCAAATTATACATAACAGATACAAAAACCTATATAACGTCAAGCAAAACCTACACACCGTAAACAAGTCCCCCCCAAAACCTACATAACATCAATCAAAACCTACATAATGTAAAGCAAAACCTACAAAACATAAAACAAAACCTACACAACGTAGGTTTTCCCACCGTTATGTAGGCCTCACTTCCATTATGTCGTTTTTCTGTTATGTAGGTCTGGCTTCCGTTTTGTAGGTTTTAGTATACAATGTAGGTGTTTCAATTTTACTTGTAGGTTTTGGTTCAAGTTTTGCAGGTTTTAGTTTTAATGATGTTGGGCCAATTATTGATCTTTTAGGGAGAGTTCAGGAAGCCAAACTTTTCGCGGTACAACAAATATATGAACATCAGGCACATGTGACAAACCAAACATCATTAAATGTTTTCAATATGATGGGGAGAAAATGTTCGTGCAAGTGGTATAACGTAGATAAAATTCCTTGTGTCCATGCCCTAGTTGTCGCCGAAAGTGCTACTCTTTCAATAGTCTATCTCACTCATTGGTATTACCACAAAACAACTTTGTACGATGCATACGCAAAGTGTATTAAAGCTCAAGATGCCGGAACACATGTACCTGAGGAGGTTGCGAACAAGGTTTGTAAGGCGCCATCAATTTGAAAGCAAACAGGCCGACCAAAATCTCAATAATAAAACACGTAATAGTGGTAGTACTTCAGTCTAAACGACCAAGAAAGACGTACACTTGTTCAAAGTGTTCTCAACACGGCCATAATACGCACACTTGCCCATCAAAACAATCGTATACATGACCGTTTACTCATTCTCTGCCATAAATGTTGAAATTAAGTTCCCTTACGTATTTGTTAAATAAGTGATATATAGGTATTAACTCCCATTATGTATGCTTAGGCTAACGTTATGTGGGTTTCTGTAACAGATATGAAACCAAAACCTGCGTGACGTACAGCAAATTATACATAACAGATACAAAAACCTATATAACGTCAAGCAAAACCTACACACCGTAAACAAGTCACCCCCAAAACCTACATAACATCAATCAAAACCTACATAATGTAAAGCAAAACCTACAAAACATAAAACAAAACCTACACAACGTAGGTTTTCCCACCGTTATGTAGGCTTCACTTCCGTTATGTCGTTTTTCTGTTATGTAGGTCTGGCTTCCGTTTTGTAGGTTTTAGTATACAATGTAGGTGTTTCAATTTTACTTGTAGATTTTGGTTCAAGTTTTGCAGGTTTTAGTTTTAATGATGTTGGGCCAATTATTGATCTTTTAGGGAGAGTTCAGGAAGCCAAAGTTTTCGCGGTACAACAAATATATGAACATCAGGTACATGTGACAAACAACACATCATTTAATGTTTTCAATATGACGTAGATCAAATGTTTGTGGAAGAGGTATAACGTAGACAAAATTCCTTGTGTCCATGCCCTAGTTGCCGCCGCAAGTGCTACTCTTTCAATAGTCTATCTCACTCATTGGTATTACCACACAACAACTTTGTACGATGCATACGCTAAGTGTACTAAAGCTCGAGATGCCGGACCACATGTACCTGAGGAGGTTGCGAACAAGGTTTGTAAGGCGCCATCAATTTAAAAGCAAACAGGCTGACAAAAATCTCAATAATAAAATGCGTAATAGGGGTATTACTTCATTCTAAACGACCAAGGAAGACGTACACTTGTTCAAAGTGTTCTCAACACGACCATAATACGTGCACTTGCCCATCAAAACAATCGTATACATGACCTTTTACTCATTCTATACCGTAAATATTGAAATTACGTCCCTTTATGTATTTGTTCAATAAGTGATATGTAGGTATTGACTCCCATTATGTATCCTTAGGCTAACATTATGTGGGTGTCCGTAACAGATATGAAACCAAAACCTATGTGATGTAGAGCAAAAAATACATAACATATACAAAACCTATATAACGTCAAGGAAAACCTACACACCGTAAACAAGTCATACCCAAAACCTACATAACATCAATCAAAACCTACATAACGTAAAGCAAGACCTACAAAACATAAAACAAAACCTACACAATGTAGGTTTTCCCACCGTTATGTAGGTTTTGCTTCCTCCATGTAGGTTTTGATTCTGTAATGTAGGCTTCACTTCCGTTATGTCGTTTTTCTGTTATGTAGGTTTTGCTTCCGTTTTGTAGGTTTTAGTATACAATGTAGGTGTTTCAATTTTACTTGTAGGTTTTGGTTCAAGTTTTGCAGGTTTTAGTTATAATAATGTTAGGCCAATTATTGATCTTTTAGGGAGAGTTCAGGAAGCCAAACTTTTTGCGGTACAACAAATATATGAACATCAGGTACATGTGACAAACAACACATCATTTAATGTTTTCAATATGACGGAGATCAAATGTTTGTGCAAGAGGTATAACGTAGACAAAATTCCTTGTGTCCATGCCCTAGTTGCCGCCGAAAGTGCTACTCTTTCAATAGTCTATCTCACTCATTGGTATTACCACACAACAACTTTGTACGATGCATACGCTAAGTGTATTAAAGCTCGAGATGCCGGAACACATGTACCTGAGGAGGTTGCGAACAAGGTTTGTAAGGCGCCATCAATTTAAAAGCAAACAGGCTGACCAACATCTCAATAATAAAATGCGTAATAGGGGTATTACTTCATTCTAAACGACCAAGGAAGACGTACACTTGTTCAAAGTGTTCTCAACACAACCATAATACGTGCACTTGCCCATCAAAACAATCGTATACATGACCTCTTACTCATTCTATACCGTAAATATTGAAATTACGTCCCTTTATGTATTTGTTCAATAAGTGATACGTAGGTATTGACTCCCATTATGTATCCTTAGGCTAACATTATGTGGGTGTCCGTAACAGATATGAAACCAAAACCTATGTGATGTAGAGCAAAACATACATAACAGATACAAAACCTATATAACGTCAAGGAAAACCTACACACCGTAAACAAGTCATACCCAAAACCTACATAACATCAATCAAA
This sequence comes from Lepidium sativum, assembly GCA_023374145.1. Lineage (NCBI taxonomy): Eukaryota > Viridiplantae > Streptophyta > Magnoliopsida > Brassicales > Brassicaceae > Lepidium > Lepidium sativum. Next base: position 5,039 of record JAKUCM010007044.1, on the reverse strand, counting down.
ACCTACATAACGTAAAGCAAAACCTACAAAACATAAAACAAAACCTACACAACGTAGGTTTTCCCACCGTTATGTAGGTTTTGCTTCCTCTATGTAGGTTTTGATTCTGTAATGTAGGCTTCACTTCCGTTATGTCGTTTTTCTGTTATGTAGGTTTTGCTTCCGTTTTGTAGGTTTTAGTATACAATGTAGGTGTTTCAATTTTACTTGTAGGTTTTGGTTCAAGTTTTGCAGGTTTTAGTTTTAATGATGTTAGGCCAATTATTGATCTTTTAGGGAGAGTTCAGGAAGCCAAACTTTTTGCGGTACAACAAATATATGAACATCAGGTACATGTGACAAACAACACATCATTTAATGTTTTCAATATGACAGAGATCAAATGTTTGTGGAAGAGGTATAACGTAGACAAAATTCCTTGTGTCCATGCCCTAGTTGCCGCCGAAAGTGCTACTCTTTCAATAGTCTATCTCACTCATTGGTATTACCACACAACAACTTTGTACGATGCATACGCTAAGTGTATTAAAGCTCGAGATGCTGGAACACATGTACTTGAGGAGGTTGGGAACAAGGTTTGTAAGCCGCCATCAATTTGAAAGCAAACAGGCCGACCAAAATCTCAATAATAAAACGCGTAATAGAGGTGGTACTTCAGTCTAAATGACCAAGAAAGACGTACACTTGTTCAAAGTGTTCTCAACACGGCCATAATACGCACACTTGCCCATCAAAACAACCGTATACATGACCGTTTACTCATTCCCTGCAATAAATGTTGAAATTACGTCCCCTTATGTATTTGTTAAATAAGTGATATGTAGGTATTAACTCCCATTATGTATGCTTAGGCTAACGTTATGTGGGTTTCTGTAACAGATATGAACCCAAAACCTACGTGACGTACAGCAAATTATACATAACAGATACAAAAACCTATATAACGTCAAGCAAAACCTACACACCGTAAACAAGTCACACCCAAAACCTACATAACATCAATCAAAACCTACATAATGTAAAGTAAAACCTACAAAACATAAAACAAAACCTACATAACGTAGGTTTTCCCACCGTTATGTAGGTTTTTCTTCCTTTATGTAGGTTTTGATTCCGTAATGTAGTCTTCGCTTCCGTTATGTAGTTTATCTGTTATGTAGGTTTTGATTCCGTTTTGTAGGTTTTAGTACACAATGTAGGTATTTCAATTTTACTTGTAGGTTTTGGTTCAAGTTATGCACGTTTTAGTTTTAATGATGTTGGGCCAATTATTGATCTTTTAGGGAGAGTTCAGGAAGCCAAACTTTTCGCGGTACAACAAATATATGAACATCAGGCACATGTGACAAACCAAACATCATTAAATGTTTTCAATATGATGGGGAGAAAATGTTCGTGCAAGTGGTATAACGTAGATAAAATTCCTTGTGTCCATGCCCTAGTTGCCGCCGAAAGTGCTACTCTTTCAATAGTCTATCTCACTCATTGGTATTACCACAAAACAACTTTGTACGATGCATACTCTAAGTGTATTAAAGCTCAAGATGCCGGAACACATGTACCTGAGGAGGTTGCGAACAAGGTTTGTAAGGCGCCATCAATTTGAAAGTAAACAGGCCGACCAAAATCTCAATAATAAAACACGTAATAGGGGTAGTACTTCAGTCTAAACGACCAAGAAAGACGTACACTTGTTCAAAGTATTCTCAACAAGGCCATAATTCGCGCACATGCCCAGCAAAACAATCGTATACATGACCGTTTATACATTCCCTGTCATAAATATTGAAATTACGTCCCCTTATGTATTTGTTCAATAAATGATATGTAGGTATTGACTCCCATTATGTATGCTTAGGCTAACGTTATGTGGGTTTCCGTAACAGATATGAAATGAAAACCTACGTGACGTACAGCAAATTATTCATAACAGATACAAAAACCTATATAACGTCAAGCAAAACCTACACACCGTAAACAAGTCACACCCAAAACCTACTTAACATCAATCAAAACCTACATAACGTAAAGCAAAACCTACAAAACATAAAAGAAAACCTACACAACGTAGGTTTTCCCACTGTTAAATTGGTTTTGCTTCCTTTATGTAGGTTTTGATTCTATAATGTAGGCTTCCCTTCCGTTATGTAGTTTTTCTGTTATGTAGGTTTTGCTTCCGTTTTGTAGGTTTTAGTATACAATGTAGGTATTTCAATTTTACTTGTAGGTTTTGGTTCAAGTTATGCACGTTTTAGTTTTAATGATGTTGGGCCAATTATTGATCTTTTAGGGAGAGTTCAGGAAGCCAAACTTTTCGCGGTAGAACAAATATATGAACATCAGGCACATGTGACAAACAACACATCATTTAATGTTTTCAATATGACGGAGAGAAAATGTTTGTGCAAGAGGTATAACGTAGACAAAATTCCTTGTGTCCATGCCCTAGTTGCCGCTGAAAGTGCTACTCTTTCAATAGTCTATCTCACTCATTGGTATTACCACACAACAACTTTGTACGATGCATACGAAACCGATAACCCTACAAGTTCTAAACTCTGTAACACAGTCGTCAAGATTATTAATTACTTTCCAATGACAAACAAACAAGGCGGCAAGCTTTATCTGTCTCGCTACAATAGATGCCATCGACGAACAATATGGTTGGTACTAAATCTCGTGCAGTAGCTGTAACAAAAAGTTGGGAAAATCCGGCTCCTCATTCTACTACAGCACGTGTCTAAAATACAACAATGTTGGCCTCATCAGGTTTACACACTATGCTTTCATTTGAAAAGGACATGTCCAACACAAACATAAACTAAACAACAAATAATTGTATCCAAATGGATGTGTAGGTACCGCTTTGAAGTAAGGGTCCATGACCACAACAAAGACACAACAACATTTGTGATTTTTGATCGTGAAGGGACAAACTTTGCAGGACATAAAGCTTCTGAAATTATAAACGCATTCATCAAGGTATATTTAATGCTCTTGCACCTCAAAAACACACATACACCTTCCATACAAGTAATAACCAAACTTTGTTACCTTTTTACCCAGGGAGATGATAACAATGAAGCACTAAAAACTAAAACTTCTGAAAGTTTAAAACACATTATTGGCCAAACTTGCAAATTCCAGATCAATGTTTCAATGTACAACTTCCAAGCTTCACGTCAAACTTTCACTGTCTCTCTATTATTATGAACGACGTTGGCTTGAATGACGAGGCGTCCAGAATAAACAACCCCATATTTGCTGACTGTGCAATTCTTTCCAAGACTCGGAACACACATCCAAACGAAATATATGATGAAGACGTGAAGAACGAGAAGCGCCCCCCTCTAGACAACTAAACCAGCTTATTCACCTCACATTACAAGTTGTTTATTTGATTTAATTTAAAACCATTCTCAATGTTACAAGTTTTGTCAATTTTCTTGTCCTTCCATACTATTCACAAGTTCCATCTTATTTCCTTTTTTTTGGTTTAACGGTTGCACTAATACGAGATCACCTTTCTATAAAATTACTTTCACTCAATATTCATTACTATTCAAATGTTGTGTTTTGTTGAATACGCAGTACGTTAATAAAGTCATCCAAAGTTTATTGGATCTATCATGACACAAACCTGCAAATGGTTTCATTAATTCAAGGTATAGATAATGTGTTGATAAAGAGATTGCATGAAACAAAAGAATTTATTGTAAGGTAAGATGAACTATATTTATCTTTTTTTTACATATTTAAAAAACCTAAATTGAATATGAACCGAGTTAAAGAAAAAACTTAAATAGGTTTCTTTAAAATAAAATTTCTTTAGAATAAAAAATTTTCATAATATATTATATAATCAATTAGCTTATATAGCATAATTTAGTTATTATATATATGGAAAATACTAATATTTAACCGTTTATTATATATCTAGATTTTGTCATTCATAAATCAAAACTCTCTAATTACCTGAAACTGAACCTTCTTCTTCGTCCAAATCTTCATCTCTTTTTATTAACTAAATCCATTTCGATTTTGTCAAAACAAATCTTTGAGAATAAAGGTTTTTTTTTAAAAATTTTAAATATATTTATGGACCAAAGACTATTTAATATGTAACTTAATCTTCGTTATTCGAATTTGAAAGACTTTTGAATGTCCATATTACACGTCGGTTGATTTACAGTGATGAAATTGTTTAATCTTCTATTGAAACTATACATATTCACCACTTTTGAATGTCCATAGTTACTTTTTATTTTTATTTTTTATACTATCCAAAATAACTTGGTTGAATATCTTATATACATGTCATTTTTCCGTTTAGTTAATCGAACTACTAATTCTGATATCTAGAATTTGTTCACTTTCTCTTAATTTAGACAAGCTATAAAAGGATTTGAGGTTATTGTATCTTATCGATCTAATTATTTGAAAAGAATAACATCTTATGCAATTTGGATATTTCAATGACATAATTTTATAAATAAATACTACTTCATAAAATATATATTTTTAAATTGTTCTTCACATAATATTATAAGTATGGTCTTCAATAATTTTACACATGTACTTTCGATCTTTAAATAATAAATAAAACCAGACCATAATCCTGATTGAAGTCTGCTTCATAACTATAACTCATAACTGAAAATTGCACTATTTGTCTTCAAACATTCAAAGGACGAGATGCCATTAATAATCTAGCCTGCAACCACACCTACCACCATGCTTGCATAATAAGTTGGCTTAACACAAATAAAAATAGTCCAATATATAGAGCAACATATCTTTAATTTTATTATTCCAAATAATAATAAAATTATTCATTTCTGATGCATATACCTTTCATTTTAGAAATACAATGAAAATCACAAAATTTGACAAGTTACCCAACAAATAAACTACACATAAATGTTTCTAAACCAAAAATCGAGCGTAACCCGGTCAAACCCCTAGTTGCTTTAAGAACAAGCAATAATCAGTTGAGATCATATGCTTTTAATATCATACTATAATCGAATGTTAATATC
>JAKUCM010007043.1:0-37250 GCA_023374145.1 Lepidium sativum | reverse complement strand
TAATGATTTTACAATCGGGTATTTCGGATACAATGTAAATAAAATTTCGGGTAAGAGCTCGGGTCGGTTCGGTTAGGTGAACCGAATGGGTACCCGTGAACCGAAATTTTTGGTTAACCTAAAATCTTAAATTATTCTAAATCGCCTTCTCTTTTCTCTCAGGCAACGACGAACAACGCAGCTTCTTCTATTCTCTGTTTAACTCACCTTCTCTTCTCTCTCCGGACGAAGACGAACGCAGCGCAGCTTCTCTTCTCTGTTGTAAGTCGATTTTCTTCTTCTTCCCTCTCTCTCTTGTAAGTCGATTTTCTTCTTCTTCTAATTTGAGTTCTTCACTTAGAATCGGTAAGGTTTTCTTCACTTATACTCTGTAAGCTTTTAAAGGAATTAGATGTAGGATTTGAAAGAACATAAATTGATTTTGATTTATAGAGTTACATGAAACGATATTGATAGTGATTTAAAACGGATTGTGAAATCAAATCTTCTTCACTAACTTAGAATACATGTGATGAGTTATATATAATTTGTGTCTACTTTGAATCTGTTTGACTCATGTATTTCACTTGTTAGACAATGATCTTTTTAGTGATGGATTAGTGTGTTTAATGGAATCAAATGTTCAATTTTACAGATTTTTGGGTTAAAAATTCGGATATTTCGGAATTTAATATTAATACCCGAATTACCGTTACCCGAACCGATCTGAATTGTTTAAACAGGTTTTTGGGTTAAATTTGGATATTTTCGGCAGTCAATATCAGTACCCGAATTACCCGCTATCCGAACCAACCCGACTTTTTAAAAAATTCGGTTATATTCGGAAACGTTTTATAATTTCATAATTACCCGAAAATCGAAAAACCCGATCTGAACCGAACCGAAATAACTGAATTCTCAGGACTAGTAGTACATATGAGAATGAATACCTAGAGAACATCGAGAGACAAGCAAGAGATCGGCAAGGTCAGTGGAACAACTCACCAAGGTGGGCTACTCCCGATCTTCTCTGCTTTCCTTCCTTTTTTTAGCTTTTTTTTATCCTAAAAATAAATATTTAAAGATATATTATGGTTTCTAAAAGTTCTTATTTTGGATGCAGACTAATGATATTATTTGTTTACCTCCTAATTTGAATATAGACTAGTGTACCCCGGTACAACCTCTACTACTACTAAAACAACATATAAAGACATAAAATCTAAAAATAGAGATTAATATAGTTTGGCTTTTTTTTTGTGTTGTGTCGTGTTTAATTACAGTTTTAAATTGTTGATTTCGTGATGAACTATGTGTAAGTGAGGAAAATGGTAAATTCTCTTAAGAATTACCAACTTTCTCTCCTTATTTAGAAGACTTATCCGAATTCCTCAATTTGTCTTGTTTTTGCTTTGTTTCTAACTTTCTATCATCCTAAAAACGTTAAATTTTGAAACGGACTTTCTAATACATAGTATTAGATTAGATGTTAGAATTATTTTATTCCATAAACCTAAATATGTAGTTCCTTATTAATATAAACGTAAGCGGAAGCGTACCTTTTGGATCCATAGCTTATGATCTGAACTTTTGGGAATATGACTCTTCCACAAGGAACCCTGAATAGGCTGAGGTCTCTGCTGATGGGATGCAGAGAGTTTCTGAATTTCTGATTAGGGTTGTTATGATGACCATAACCTTTCTATTTATATAAAGAAATAATTTCTAATTCGGCCCTTCATCAAATTAGAAATTATATAATGTATCCACAATTAATTTTTTCATAACAGTTATGCTCCAGTCAATTACTTTATATCAAAGTGACCACATAAGTTTTGACTTTTTAGATAATGACCCTAACACATTAATTAATACACGTGTGACCCTCAAATAATTCTTACATTAGAGGTTTGGTTAGAGATAAGTCTTTTATAAATGATATTCTCTTAAAATTGGCTTGCCGGATTGTTTTAGCGTAAGAGTAAAGTTGAAAAGAAAAGAAAAATGTGTGCTAAAAGTTCTTTTTAATTGTTGAACTTTTTAGAAAATTCATTTAGAATGTATTGTTATTTAGTCTTCATTACTAATAGTTACTTGCTCAGAAAAGTGTTCTTAATAGAACCGAATTTGATTCTCAAATATAAGGCACAGGGTTCCACAATTTAAGTCTCGTAATTGAATTTCCGAAATATATAATTGAAAAACGATTCGATCTCGAAAACCTTATGGACCAAACCTTATAAATTCTTATCGTAGTAACAATACAAAACAATTATTTCTTCTCGGCAAGGTAATCATAATTTGCGGTTGTAACTTTTTCTTTTGTTAAAGTTTATTTTCGTTTGACCGATTGAAATGATATCACATTTTAACTGTAGTTGTAACTTTATGAGTTCAAATCATTTGGTGCATGATCTGTATTTATTGATGAGCATAGTAAAAAGAATTTACAAACTAAAATTTAAAGTGAATGTTCAAAGAAACGATAATTATAGTAACGTAGAAAAGCTCAAGCTTTGGTTGTCACATGTCTTATTCATTATGATATGGCCGCTTTTTGTTATCTCTAAGGGATTGATCGGGCTACGTCCGGTTTTTAGTTTAGAAACATTTATGTGTAGTTTATTTGTTGGGTAACTTGTCAAATTTTGTTATTTGCGTTGTATTTCTGAAATGAATGGTATGTGCATCAGAAATGGATAATTTTATTATTATTTAGAATGAAAAAATTAAAGATATGTTGCCCTACATATTGAACAATTTTTATTTGCGTTAAGCCAACTTATTATGCAATCATGGTGGTAGATGTGGTTGCAGGCTAGATTATTAATGGCATCTCGTCCTTTGAATGTTTGAAGGCAAATAGTGCAATTTTCAGTTATAAGTTATAGTTATGAAGCAGACTTCAATCAGGATTCTGGTCTGGTTTTATTTATTATTTAAAGATCAAAAGTACATGTGTGAAATTATTTGAAGACTATACTTATAATATTATCTAAAGAACAATTTAAGAATATATCTTTTATGAAGTAGTATTTATTTATAAAATTATGTCATTGAAATATCCAAATTGCATAAGATGTTATTCTTTTCGAATAATTAGATTGATAAGATACAATAACCTCAAATCCTTTTATAGTTTGTCTAAATTAAGAGAAAGAGAACAAATTCTAGATATTAGAATTATTAGTTGGAGTGACTAAACGAAAAGATGACATGTATATAAAATATTCAACCCAATTCTTTTGGATGGTATAAAAACTAAAAATAAAAAGTAACTATGGACATTCAAAAGTGGTGAATATGTATAGTTTCAATAGAAGATTAAACAACTTCATCACTGTAAAACAAAACATTTATTTTCAAAGATTTTTTTTAACAAAATCGAAATGGACTTAGTTAATAAAAAGAGATGAAGAATTGGACAAAGAATAAGATTCAATTTCAGGTAATTAGAGGGTTTTGATTTATGAATGACAAAATCTAGATATATAATAAATGGTTAAATTTTAGTATTTTTTCCAAATATATAATAACTAAATTATGCTATATAAGCTAATTGATTATATAATATATTATGAAAATTATTTATTCTAAAGAAATTTTATTTTAAAGAAATCTATTTAACTTTTTTCTTTGACTCGGTTCATAATCAATTTAGGTTTTTCAAATATGTAAAAAAAAGATAAATATAGTTCATCTTACCTTACAATAAATTATTTTCTTTTATGCAATCTCTTTATCAACACATTATCTACACCTTGGATTAATGAAACCCTTTGTAGGTTTGTGTCATGATAGATTCAATAAACTTTGGATGACTTTATTAACGTATGCGTATTTAACAAAACACAACATTTTGATAGTAATGAATATTGAGTGGAAGTAATTTTATATAAAGGTGATCTCGTAGTAGTGCAATGTTAAACCAAAAAAGGAAAATAAGATGGAACTTATGAATAGTATGGAGGGACAGGAAATTGAAAAAAATTGTAACATTGAGAATGATTTTAAATTAAATCCAAGAAACAAATTGTAATGTGAGGTGAATAAGCTGGTTTAGTTGTCTAGACGGGGGTGCTTCTCGTTCTTCACGTCTTCATCGAATAATTTGTTTGGATGTGTGTTCCGAGCCTTGAAAAGAATTGCACAGTCAGCAGATATGGGGTTGTTTATTCCAGACGCCTCGTCGTTCAAGCCAACGTCGTTCGGAATAATACGGGAGACAGTGAAAGTTTGACGTGAAGTTAGGAAGTTGTACATTGACACTTTGATATGGAATTTGCAAGTTTGGCCAATAATGTGTTTTAAACTTTCAGGAGTTTTAGTTTTTAGTGCTTCATTGTTATCATCCCCCTAGGTAAAAATGTAACAAAATTTGGTTATTATTTGTATGGAAGGTGTAGGTGTGTTTTTGAGGTGCAAAGGCATTGAATATACTTCAATTGAACTATTTATTTCCTGACATGTCGATAGATGTCTACACTTATAAATTTTAATCAATGTAGAAAATATTGTATTTTTTTTTCTATTTTATATTTTACATAGTTTATTTTTATTTTTTTCTAATTTATATTTTTAGTTGAAGTGACTGCTTTTTGTTAGTCATTAAACAGATGATTAGTACCTAATTGGAAAAAAAATAGCACTTGAAATTAGTAACCGCTACTACGTCTATCAATCCTTTAAAAAACTTTATTTTGCTAGAACATCAAACTTAAGTAGTACTATATATAAGTTGAGTCATTTATAATAAAATAGTTTATTTTTCTTGACCACTAAATTGTAGTATTTTGATAAATTAGTTAGTTTGATTATTCTTAAATAATATGTAAGTTTAGCTTTTACTACGTAAAATATTATTTATCAATTTTGTCATTTTTAATTGGTATTCAGATTATGGATAGTTTATTAAGTAGAAAAATATTTTTTTCATATTTTTAAAAAGAATCGTATTCTTTTTTGTTTGGTAATTTAGATAACTCTTCTAATAATTTTGGCCATACGATACGATATATTATACTTCTAACCAATATATTGGTTTAGTATAGATTACAACATAATATAACTTAATTTGATGTGAGACCTTTGAATGTCCATATTATAGTAAGTAATGTGATTAAGTACTTCGAATCAATATATTGGTTTAGTATAGATTACAATATAATATAACTTAATTTGATGTGAGACCTTTGAATGTTCATATTATAGTAAGTAATGTGATTAAGTAAATAATGATTGTCTTTTGATTTTTTTTATTAAAAAATAAAATATTTCTAAAACAAAAGCTGATGTGACAAGAAGATAGGAGTGATGTGGCAAGAAGATTAGAGTTTGAGAAATATAAGTTGGATGACTTAAGAAATCTCAAAACCTTACTTTTATTAATATAGATAGATATTGATTGATTACAAGACTAGAGAGTAAGGGTTTGAACCAACGACTAGCAAACATTAATAAATAAGTTTGTCTGAAATCAGTAATACAACGCCCATAACTAATTTTAAACGTCTGTTTTTAACCGTTAAAATCAAACGAAATTATGATTGGTAGATTTTATCAATACAACCACGGGTTTGGTGCTACAAATCATATCAATGTGTTTGTATAAGTACATGATGTCCTTGGTTGGTAAAGCCAATACAAAAACCTTAAAGTAAAATGTCCAAAACATGTTTTTTACTTATTTACTAAGAAGAAAAAAGACCCAGTTATCATCTTAATTTCTATTATGTCTATAGTTTGCAAGTACTTGAAAAAGAGAAAGAAAATAAAGAAAGGTAAAGAGTCGCATTCGTACACACGCACGAGGGGTACACTTAAAGGTTATTATACAAACAACAAAAAGATAAAGAAGGTTGAATTTGCATTGCACACGTGCTCTCTCTATTTCCATTCAATCTTTTTCTGACTAATCTACCCTCTTCTACTCTTGCTTCTTTGGTTTATAGTTTCATCATTCACTAACCCTACAGAATCATTATTGATTCATGTTCCAAGATCTTCCATTACTAAAGTATATATGGCGGCTTAAGACCACTAATCTTATCCTTTTGATTCTAGTTTTACGCTAATAATCATAATTTATAAACTAAAAAATGAACAATAGGAAGTCAACTATTGGCCTTAGATAAATTAATAGTTGTTGTTTAGTGTGTTCACAACCATTGAAAATAGTTTGGAAGAATCTCTCGTTTCAATTGACCATTTACTTCTATCGTCTAATTAATCGATAATTTATAGGAAATCGATGATTTTTAAGGCTAGTAGATCATTCTAGTAGTGATTTGGACTAAAACACTCCATTGCATTACATAATCACCATCAAAGATTTAACAGTCTTTAAGAAAATATCGACTATTTTTTAAAGAACCAAGTAAAATCTTTTCTATCCTATCATTCCTATCTTGACGAAGAATCATCTTAGGATAGTATGATTTGTTTAGACATAGATGTATGGAACAACATGTACCTGACATTGACAAATACAATTTAACTTAGACAATACATTTTTTTGGTCAACTTGTATATCTCATTAAAAAATTGAATAGCGAAAAAAAACAATTTGGTGGCAAAGAATCTACAAATATAAAATTTCTGAACAATCCTCTAGCATTTGGAGACACACATATTTGCTTTGAAATGTATGGAACAAAAAATACAAGAATATGAGAAACTGAAAAATAGGTTCTTTAGGTGGACAAAGTCATCTAGATATGATTTAAACACCGACCACTCGTTGGATAAGACACCATCTTCAAATTTCATGAACAATCTGATGTTACTACCACCTTCAAAATGTTTATCTCAACCAAACAAGAAATTTTGTAAATGACTGCTTTATATTCTAAGTGGAGGGTTGCAAGGCTTCTTATGACACCTCAAGCTCCTAAGAAATGCCTTCTTCGTTATCCGAGCAACAAATCCAATCCAATCCAATCAATTATGAATATTCTCAGAATCCATGTACAAAAATCTATGACAACTATTGTGAAGGTTTGGGAACTTGTTAAAGGTCTAGATAACATTTTTACCACAATTATGCAACACGAGAGAATCTAATGGTTTCGCTTTAGCTTCACCTTAAACCTAAAACTATAAATCCTCTTTTGATTATGCTATATATTCTCACAATATCTTTGAAGATCACAATAGCTTTGAAGAGAAAGTTTTGTTAGTTATTGAATTTTAACTTGGAATTTTTTTATAAATTAATATTTTGTTTGGTATCGAGGAAGTTTGTATACCAAATATAAACAATCAAATTAAGTGTGAAACAATAGAAAAGTCCACTATGTGTAATCACTTAACTTAGGAATTCAAAATTGCGTGTGGCTAACCCAAAAATTGACAATTCTGAAGGTGTCCAAATCGTAACAAATGTTGATCAGATGTATTCGTTAGCTTGAAAATGGCCAAAAATACTCAGAAATTTATAAGACATCGTTTGGAATATTTAAGATATATCGTTTACATCTCAAAAGATCTTTAAGACGTCTCACAATATGTAAACATGTCTAGAAATTACTTGTAGGACTCAGTATTTGACTACTATAAGCATTGTGTGGGCTGATTTTCGTAGTATTCATAGTGGATTCTGGCTTAAATGCTGGAAAAAGTGGTATACATCTATCTATACTAATAAAAGGAAGGTTTTAAGGCCTTTTAGGCAATCCAAGTCAGCATTCTTCCTTTCTAAAACTGCGCCACATCAGCATCCTCTTCCGCCATGTAATCTTCTTTTAATGGACCATTTTGAAAATTTATAATGGATCCAAATGATTTTCAAATACCCATTAGTAATGATTTGCAAATTGATTCAAAATAACTAGTCCATTAAAAATGGCCCATTGAATATTGAGTATCTCTCAAAACAGATTCATCTTATTCCCACATTCCCAAAATGTTGTAACATCTTTGCTGTTACATCTTTGTATATTAATAACCTTTAAAATACAAATTACTACACACAATTACTTACCCACAACCTTCATCTCCCCCACTCTCTCACATTCAATATGTCTTACTCCTATAAATATCACCTCCAAATCAACAAATGACAAGTACACAACCACCTGCTCCCATCAAAATGCTTACAAAAGTAATCATACCCTCTATGGATGCAGCTATTGTCTCGTTATTGTCTCAATTTAGAATACCCACATCATCATATTTTCTTCTTCTACAAATCTGTCATGTCATCATATTTTTCTTAGTCTGAATCGTCCTTCTAAAATTATCTTTCACACGATTCTACTACTTTATTTCCCTAGCTTTTAATTCCTAAACGTATTACCTTTTATGACTCTCTTCTTTCTATTCAGTTTGTATGCTCTTTCTAGTATTTTACTAACTTTCCCCCTTCCTTAGGGGCTTCAATTTTGGAGTCCATGACGATGCCTATAAATATGTTTGATGATGATATCATTGCTCACTTCGATTTGATTCGGCTCGATTGACTCTATGTAGTTTGAGCTTCTATCTATGTTTTTTTCATTTTGTGTTCCCTCCATACATTATCTCTCCATCTCGAACTATAGATATAGAGTTCTGTAATTCCTTAATGCTTTTGGTATTTATTATCAGAGGTAAATAAATCATTTGTTTTCTTTGTGCTTGATAGAAGCTGACCTATCAGCGTTGTTGGATTGTACTAGATTTTCTGGTGACCAGTGCCCTTTCTTTCCATTTAATAAACTTCTATTTTCAAACCATGTGAGAAACTTTTAAAGGAGCGTGAAGAACAACATGAAATGCTTAATTTTTAGAAGTTAACTCAGAAAACAGAATAAAAAAGACTTGTTGTAGAGTTTGAGGAAAGAATGAAACAATGAATACATTGGGAGATAGAGCATGGAGAACTAAAGGAAGCTCTGAATGAATCGAAGAAGAACATGTTGTCAAAAATGTTGGTTAAGGTTAGTTTCGATATGTGTATCTCTTCATTTATCATAATATTTATACGGTTCTCTTGTTTCTTTACTTACTTAAGTAACATTTATTTCCAAGATACTCAAAGGAAAAAAATTTCAAGCGCATGTTCTACGAATTTTGTTCCGCACCAATGATAGTTGTTAATTTACAAATCCTAAAACCCCAAAGTCCAAGCCCTATTTAATAAAAGTGGTATTAAATAAACATTTTATTGTGTAGGCTAGGGTTATAAACAGAGCCTCCTCGAACCAAAAAGATAAAAAAAAATAAGGCATATTTTTCAATCCAATAGCTCCTATTTACACATAATCTACAAGAACAAGCTATGATTATAATAATAAAATTTACATGAAATTACATAAATCTTCCGACTTATATTTATCAACTTCATTCGTATGTTACTCTAAATAAACAAGTATTACTTCTTATTGACCAAATTTTGATTTTCCCATTTTTCAAACGTATACATCATTACTAACGCAACAACACATTAAACTGAAATTGGTAAATAATACATTTAAGAAGTGTATATATATATATATATATAACTAAGAGATCATCATCAAAATCACAAAAAACCATTCACACGAAATCCACTTCCTCTCACATACTCTTTTTCATTTGAAGGTCGTCTTCCTAACATTCATATGCGAAGTGAAACTTATCTCAACATCAAAAGACCACTCACACAACAAAGTAATATTGTTATACAAATTCCTTTCTAAACAAGCGGAACACATATATCATAGACCAAGCTTAGCACATAATCTTCATTACTTCCTAACATATCATGACATAGAAGATACAAAAACAACCAGTATGATGAACAACTTCATGGCATACATAGCTGATGTTGACATATCTACAAATTTGGAAACATGTAACAATATAACAATATATTTCAATATTAAATATTACAACTACCAAGCTTGATCAAGAATAAACACAGATTTGGTCATTGCCCTATTAAAATTCACTAAAAGAAATGATAGTCCTGATGAGGAAACTGAAAATTGCACTATTTACCGTCAAACATTTAAAGGACAAGATGTCATTAATAATCTAGCCTGCAACCACATCTACCACCATGATTGCATAATAAGTTGGCTTAACGCAAATAAAAAAATTGTCCAATATGTAGGACAACATATCTTTAATTTTAACATTCCAAATAATATTAAAATTATTCCTTTATGAATCACATACCTTTCATTCCAGAAATACAACACAAATCACAAAATTTGACAAGTTACCCAACAAATAAACTATACATAAATGTTTATAAACAAAAATCTAGGCGTAGCCCAGTCAATCCCTAATATAACTTAAGCAAATAAAGTGCTACTTTTTACACAATTTAAGCCTTTTTCATGTTTTTTGGGTCTAGAGAAAGCTGCAATCAATAGAATTTTTCTAGTCATCCCTTCCCGAAAAAAATGTAAAATTCTTTTTCCTTTCCGCAGTGACCAAAAGATTGGATCTAGTCGTAAGAAGAATACTTGACTGATAAATAACTCACTTCTTGGTCTTTGACCCCTTCAGTCACTATGAACATCCCCGATTTATGTGATCCAGATTGCCCCATTATCTCATCGGAACTCTTCTGAAATAGAATAAGAGTTTTTCTTGGAGAATTTGCATAAGTGGAAGATTACGATATATGTTCAATGCTTGTTTACTCTTCTCGTTCAAGGGAACAAGGGAGGTCTCTTCATCCCTCTCTACACCATCGAAAAAGATTGTCAAGCATTCCGATTATAGCTTTAAAATACCTAACAACGAGAATCTGGAGGGAGCTTATAGGTAGCATCAGTCTGACTTACTAGAAACAAACTAAAAATAATTTAAAAATTTGTCCATTATATCTTTGAACATTAAATTTGATATCCAAAATTTGAATTGAAACCAACTCAAAATTTTAAATATTGGGTAGTTATCGAAACCGAGAAAATATCTAACAGATTTGTTTTGTTAGAACTCGTGGATATGTGGTAGTACTCAGAATCGAACAAATATATTTGAATGAGTATCCTATTATCCGAAAAATGTATAAATTAGAGTATTTTCAAGTATTTTTTGAATTTTTAATTATTTTTTGTCAAAATTTTCGAGTATTAGTTGAAAATGAACCAAACTTAAGCGAATAGTAATAAGTTATAAATGGTAATAAATCCAAAAATCTAAAATTTAATAGATCTGACCTGAATGTGAAACCAAAATTTGAATGTGTATGACAATAAGTATTTGTAGTGAACATGAAAGATAATAAATAGTTGGAAGAAAAAACACTAAAAGAAGTCACGAGAATCTCGGTAACCAACAGAAACGGAATGAACTCACTGAGCGGCGCATTTATCTTAAAAGACTCACAATTTACTCACGAGTTTCGCCGCCCCAGTCATTACTCTATGGCACTCTCTTGTAAATACCTTCATATACGCAAGGTTATCTTTGTAATTTCACTTCCATGTTTTGCCTTTTTCTTGAACATATATATTTTAAGTCACTGTCTTCTTTTTTTTAGAAAAAAAAATTTATAATAAAGCCATTTGTCTGGCATTGGGGACTCTCTGGCTCATCACTTATATGCGTTACATTCCGTTTTTATGCTCTTCCTATTTTGTTCCTATCAATTATAAAATCATTTTTGGTGTTAATAATGAAAACATTACAATATTGCGAATAATTTTGTAAGAAAGTCCAATTGGTGAATTTACATTAATAAAAAAACAGAAGCGCGTGGGACCGAACCGTCAATAATGATGACGTGGCAATATCTCGTGGGAAATTGAATGAAAACTGTAATAAGATAACGACCGGTCTGAGTGAGAGAAAGAGAGAGGAGAGCTCATCGTCATCCATCTTCATAATATAAAGCCTTTTTGCTTATTTTTATTCTCTTCTTCCATTTCACATTTTCTTTTGATTTACAGATTTTGTTTTGCCTTTTGATTTTTTTTACCGCGAAATTTGGTTTCTCTTTCTCGTTATTGGTCGGAAAAGTTGCGAATTTGAATGTTATTTGTGATATGAGGAACGTTAATAATAGCGTCGACACTGTGAACGCCGCCGCTTCCGCCATCGTCTCCGCCGAGTATCGAGTTCAACCTTCGTCGGTGCCGGTAAAGTTTGATGTTTCTAAAGATTTGTGTGACACAATTAATCGAAGTTTAATGGAGACTTTTGCGTTTGTTATGATCAGATAATTCTGTGATTAACTACAATCAGAGATGGAAGAGTGTTTGATGAAAGTTAGAAAGATTCGAGATTGGATCCGATTTCGTTTCCTTTTTTTGTGCTTCCTTGTGTTTTTTCTTATTCAAAAGTGTCACTATCATTCATGCAAACGATAAAGCTATGGCCTTTTTGATAAAGAATCTTGTTTTAATGTCATTGAATTGCAGAAGAAAAAATGGGGAAGCTGGTGGAGCTTACACTGCTGTTTTGGATCCAAGAAGAACAATAAACGGATCGGTCATGCAGTGCTTGTACCTGAACCAGCTTCATCTGGAGCTCCAGTGGCTCCAGTTCAAAACTCTTCAAGCAATTCAACTTCACTATTCTTTCCCTTTATAGCTCCTCCTTCATCTCCTGCATCATTTCTACCATCTGATCCTCCGTCTGTGTCTCATACTCCTAATCCTGATTTACTTTCCTTAACCGTCAATGAACCGCCTTCTGCTTTTGCTATTGGCCCTTACGCTCACGAAACTCAGCCAGTAACTCCTCCAGTGTTCTCTGCTTTCACAACAGAACCCTCCACTGCGCCATTCACACCACCTCCTGAAACACCTTCTTCCCCTGAAGTGCCTTTTGCTCAGTTACTTACATCTTCACTGGAACGTGCTCGGAGGAATAGTAGTGGAGGAATGAATCAGAAGTTTTCAGCGGCTCACTATGAGTTTCGGTCTCATCAAGTGTATCCTGGAAGTCCAGGTGGAAATCTAATCTCTCCTGGTTCAGGTACATCATCTCCTTATCCAGGAAAAGGCTCCATCATTGAGTTTCGTTTAGGAGAACCTCCAAAGTATCTTGGTTTTGAGCACTTCACAGCACGTAAATGGGGATCGAGATTTGGTTCTGGATCCATCACTCCAGCTGGTCAAGGTTCAAGGCTTGGTTCAGGTGCTCTAACTCCTGATGGCTCAAAGCTTGCTTCTGGTGCTCTCACACCAAATGGTGCAGATATGGCTTCAAGAAATGGTTCTGGGAATCTCTCACCACATTTGGATAGTCAGATCTCTGAGATTGCGTCTTTAGCCAATTCAGACAATGAAGAAGCTGTTGCAGTTGATCACAGAGTTTCTTTCGAGTTGACTGGTGAAGACGTTGCACGTTGTCTTGCTAGCAAGCTAAACCGATCATGCTCACATGAAAAAGCGAACTGCGACCAAACAAACAGACGGGACGAGGAAGTCTCTTGTTGTAAAACTTATGGAGAAACAGAGAGCGAACAGAATCAGAAGCTAAAATCGTTTTCACTAGGGTCAAGCAAGGAATTCAAGTTTGATAACACAAAAGATGAGATAATAGAGAAAGTTAGATCAGAGTGGTGGGCCAGTGAGAAGGTAGCCGAAAAAAATGATCACAGAGTAGGAAACAGTTGGACCTTTTTTCCTCCGTTAGGCTCGGGATTCACTTGACAGATTACAAAACCCTCTAACATTGGAAGCAATTCAGGGATCTAGTAAGGGATTGGTATCTAACAACTATACATATATGTAGCTTTATATTTTAGATGTCATTGTTCTTTGTGCTGATAGTCTTTAACTCTATGGTAAACTACACCGCTGAGGAAATAGACCAAAAAACGTATTCTTTTTTGGTTATGATATCTATGTATTAACATAAAAAAAATCCTTTTAACTTACATAGTTCATGATTTTACTGTATAAATACTACTTGAGCCAACCAATGCAATCTATATTTGTGTTGGAGTTGAGAAGTAAATTTATTACACAAAAAAAAATTAGATAACTCATTTCAAAGTTTCATTAAACCCTCACGATGGCAATAAGGTCAACAAAACAAAAAAAAATCAAAATCTCTTTCTATTGGGAAAAAAGAAGTAAAAAAGAATGAAGACCTCTTCAAATGGAAAAAAATCTCTCTAGAAGCAAAAGACAAAAGATATGTCTTACTAAAACTGCAATTGGTATACCTAAAAAGAATGATATTCTGGTCCATAATCAAGCTCGTCTTTCGTTTTCAAATTTTCAAGGATTCCTCTGTTTTGGAACATACTTTACCTTCGTACCCTTTTCGGGATTCATCCTCAGCTTCGGTCTTGCGGGTTTAAAACCATTTGAGGATTCGTGAGTGTTGTTGCTGGTGATGTCGGCTTCTTGAGATAGAACTAATGTCACGTGTTCTGCAGACGTTGCCTCTTTCCATCCTGACAAGTCATTCATTCAGATTGAGTATATACAGCTTGAAAAATATGGAGATTAAAATACATAGTCAAGTCAAAAAGAAGTTTTACTCTTTGCAAGAAACGCCTTCGCGTCGTGGTTGTTAAACTGCAAGCTTATGTTCTGAGCTGTCTTTACTCCGGTTGCAATTGTGTTTATGTTCTTATCTTCTTTCTCAGCATTTTCATCGAATGTTGAGAGTTTCCTTCCCTGACTGCTCACAGGTCTCCATATTTTTACAGTTGGTTGCTCAGATGTGGGCTTTGCCTCAACAGGCTTTGTTCTGCCCTCCTCGTCACTGCATTTGGTTTGGTTATTTTCTCCGCTGAGACTGCCATTTCGGATTGTTACACTCACCGAGCCAATCAGAACTTCATTACTCTTTGTTTGATTCAGCTGAGTTACTGCTGCATGTGGTGGTATCAATTTGGGGTTATCTGATTTTCGGCTCCAAACTTTAGTCGTACTGGCTCTTGCGTCTCTGTTAGTTCCATTCTTTCGCATGACCCCAAGTTTTGATGCATGATTAGTGTGATACCCATTCGCCATTGCCTGTTGTGATCTATCCATTTTCCTACGGCCATTTCGCCTTTCCATGTTTTGGCCATAGCCAAAGCCATCATCATCAACCAAGGGCGTTTGGGTTTCACCGTTTCTCCCATTATTCGTTTCCAGAACCTGAGGGTCTTCAAGGGATGAAGAATCATCAAGTGGTATGGAATCTGATCTCTGTGCCTCGGAATCAGAAGCTACTGATAACGGACTTGATGGCTCAGCTGGATATAGTTGTTCTTCTGATGTGGTACTCTCGTCTTCCTTAGCATCTTTTTTCTGGTCCTTCACTCTCTGTTCTTTCTGTCTTAGCTTCTTCCTCTTCTTCTTCTCTGAAAGCTCAGCTTGCCTGTTCCCCACATAATACCAGTGAATAAGACTTACCTTACCACTTGGGAATCAACTGAGCATTTTATATTTAGCAACATTATATCACAGGCATTGCAATTAATAAGCACAAACCTTCTTCGAGCAGCTTCTTCCTCTTCAACCAGTATCTTTTGGCACCTCAGAGCTTCCGCATCTTTGTCAGCAAGCCATGCTTTAATCTTTACATTGAAAAAATAAGGATAAATGACATGTAACGGATAGGTGCAAAGCAAAGTGTAACTAGAGAGAATGATGAAACCTTAAAGGAAAAACTTTACCAATCGCTGTTCCAGAAGGAAGCTTGCACAAGCAATGACATTTTTTGCCTCTAGCACATTTTTTCCAGTTTCCCCGTCAAAAATGTACTTTTGCATTGGTGCAGCCTCGTTAGACAGGAAAGTTTTTTCACTGGCATCATCGAGAATGCTAAAAAGTTCCTGCGAAGAAATTGGAAACCTAGGTGTTCTGGCCTGGAAAATATCCTGGAGAAACAGGAACATACATCACCATGAGGTTAAACATTGGGGTTACTTTATCTACAAAGGTAAACAAAAACCGTCAAAAGAGATGAAATTCATACCAAAAGCTCAGAACCAGCTCTTAGATAATATTGTGGCAGAGCAGTATATCCTGGTTTTTCCACTAATGACATTAGACCTGACTCAACTGATGCCCCAGGAACATCCTACAAGAATCCAAACAACGCTTCTTAAGTTGGAAATGTCTACAAAGAACTTTATTTAGACACAAAGGTACAAGATGCAGAATTCTAGAGGGAAGACATCAATAAAGGTACAGCATGGATCATGTATGCATACTCAACAAGCTAGTGAGGATATGTATACAAATTAGCTATGGTATATTCTTGCTATACCACACTCATAAGTGATGCTCACAATGAACTTTAAATGGGTGATGATAAGAAAAAGTTTTGCAAAAGATAGAAAGCATCAATGTGAATCATACTACCTCCAGCATCATGCTCTTTAATGACAGAATCTCCTTTGCATTATTTACAGAGAGCTGAAAATAACCAAAGAGATGGAACATGATCAGTACCTGATGGAAAAAACCAATCGAGATAGCAATAACTATTTGAAGACGACTAGAGGGTAACTACCTCATTCCAAAAGGCTCCCAAAGCATCCCTCTCTTTGCCAGAATCCTGGAAACATGTGAGCAAAATCTTCAGATGACTTCCAGGAAAAATGACTAAAGCAACCAGGTGTTCAAAGACATAAAAACCAAGATAGTTCAGACTAAGCTAACCTTTTCAGGCTTTCTTTGACGCCGATGCATGCGGTTATGTCTTCTATAGTTGACAGGGGAACAAAACTCCCTGGTGCACTTTTCACACTTCTGCATTTGTATCTTCAAAGGAGTCAGCAAAGGCCAGCCTGGGAACAAAATAGAACATCAAATATCCTGGTACCATACCCCAGACCACAAGCTATTCAGTAACACTTCATTCTACAAAAGTCAATCGGCTTAATATGATTAAACCCCTCCAGACTAAAAACTGTACACTATTACACCCACATAATATGTGATCCACTTATTCTAGTGCTGGAGAAGTATTTGGCCAGTGAAAATGTCATATCCAATGAGACTGAGAGAAAATGAGACGTTACCCGGACGTTCTAAGGTATGGAGAAGTTGAAAGAGCTGGACTGGACTATTTTCAGGTCGAGGGAAGGAAAGAAAAGGATCCTTTCCAACAGCTCGTCTAATAAGCATGTCGAGAGAATCATTCCCATCTTGTTTAACCAGCTCCATCGAATTCAACTGCAACGCAGTTATTCACAGCAACAAAAAAATACAAATTCCTATAAACACAAGTCCCGTAAAAATTAATATAGTGAACCTGGTATTTCGGAAGCAACTATGTAAAATCAATCACAAAGAGTGGAACAGTATTGGATTCAATTATCATCAGAATCACTGACACAGATGCCTAATTCCCTTCGTGGCAAAATCGAAATTGAAATCATCCTTAGATACAGAAAAGCCAAGACGGCGGAGAGAAGTAAAAGTTTCGCGGTCTAAAATCTCATCGAAACTAGTTATGTGTAAAGGAACGTAAGAATGTAAATCGATTCAGTGATTTATGGTAAAAGCAGAGGTAGTCCGATCACGTACCAGTGAAACAGTAATAGATCGGGAGGTGATAGGAAGAAGAAGAAGAAGAAGAAGAAGAAGAAGAAGAAGAGAAAATCAAGAGCGATCCCTTGAGGATTCAGAAGCGAAGGAGGAGGAGGTAAAAAAACGGAGCGTAGCAGCTTGGCACGAAAGAAAGTCGCCGAGAAAATCCGAGAAAGTGATGGGACACAAAAGGAGAAAAAAGAAAATGTGAGAAAATTTGGGAGAGGAGGCAAAAGAGCTGTGGAAGAAATTATAAAGGCGTACGGGGAACAAAACAACCCTGGGCTCAAAATCATAGAATCCAGCAAATATTGCTTTGGAAAATCAATTTAAGTACAATAAATCAGTAAAAAATTCAAATAGTACCATTTTTCTCTTCATTTTATTTACTAACCAAGCTTATTTTCTTAATATTTAAGATATTAGCTTCGCATATCTTAAGAAAATACTCTTTTTATATGAAGAAACATATAGTATGATTTATGAACATGTGTTTAGATCTAGTTGGTCCAATGATGTGAGTAATATGCTCTAAAAATATATATCTGATTATTCAAAAATAAAACTGTCGTTATATTCATATCCTTTAAGTTAACATATAATTTTATAGATAAACTAAAATTAAATACCACTCCATAATTTCATCTGTTTAAATTCTTACATATAAATTAATAAATTATTTAACTTTTAATTATTCAATTAAGTATATTACTTTTACTCGAACCAATTAAAAATCAATCGGCATAATACAAATAGTCAAAACAAATAAAAATATAACTAATTTTACATTGAAAATAAAAATATCAAAATACAAGAAAAATTCCAAAAAAAATTAGTATCTAACATGGAAGTAAAAATTCATTTTTGAGTTTTTCTTAAGAGAGTAGCTGGTGATTAGATTCTATGACGATCTTTGACAATTCACTCTTGAATTTAATTGTCAAAATTTCAGAAAATATCATTATGGCAAAATATAAATTTTGGGCCAAAATCTATACCATCGTCTTGTCTAAATTTTCACTTTTGAGTATTGTGTTTGAAGGGAAATTATTAGTATTGGGAATTTACTGCACAAATTTGAGTTTGAAGACATGGAGAAAAATGTGTAACAAGAGTGGAATATTGCTGATATATTCCAACATTTGAATTAGTATCCGATGATGGTGATTACTCAAATTCTATAAGAAAAAAATGATTAATGAGACATTTTAGAGATGATATTGAATCATGAATCCGGTATTGTATATCAAAATTGTTGACGGAAAGACAAACAGACAAAAGTAGTTTTAGATTTTAGAGTCAAATGTGATGAAATAGTCTAGTAAGATTATTCAAATTGTGACAATTCACATTTTATTCCATCATATAGACAAAAATAAAACAGTTTTAGCCTTTTAAGTATTGAAAATATTTCAGTTATTTTCAATGTGATCAAAATGGTCCTTGAGATTCAAGATTCAACAAGCGTTACAACTCTTTCTGCAGGTACCAAAGTAATCTGGAGAACCAATCATAAAGATTGGATTTTTCTTGCACTCTCCAAGCTCAGCCCATTTTCTACAGCTTTCATCTTCGTCACTACATTCTTCACTCTCATTAATTCTTGCTTGTTTCTTCGCATATATCAGTTTTGTAGCTACCAACAGTTTCCCTTTCACCACAGGGCATCTCAAATGAGTACTTGTCTCATCCAAAGCTGTATTCAAGTGTCTGCTGAAGAACAATATTGCATTTCCTCTCACTGGTTTTAAGATGTTATCACCGCTCTCTGAGCATTCGGACCAAGGTTTCATCTGAAGATAAATGAAATTAATAATATTTGTGTTGTGCCAAATACTTCCTTTTGCTTCTCAGGTTATATATATCAAACTGACCTCTGACTTTGGGAACAGAAGCTCTCCGCCTTGAGTTGTGTTTGAAACGTACATAATGACAGTTGCCAGCAAAGATTGTTGCAACTCTGAGCTAGATTCGTCTCCAAAATAGTTCAACTTCTTTCCTGAGTTCTCAGAACTGTAACTTCTTATCTTGATAGAGCCGCTGTTTTCTGAAACATTGCGCGTTCAGAGAAGAAAAATTGCCACAAGAAAAGAGGCCTTCCAAGAGTAATCACAAAGCATCCGTAAATTGTAAACTAAAAAAAGTAAAAGGTAAGTACTTAGTACCTCTTGGGAGGAAAGTCCACGCAGATATTTTTTCTTCAATCCCAGTAAGTATTGGATCCTAGTTTAGCCAAAAGTGTATCAAAATATAGTGTGAAATCATATCTGCTGAGTCGATGAGGATGTATGATAAAGGTAATGAGTGACAAAAAAAACTACAATCATGTACCTTAGATGCTACTTCAACAACACTTGGCCTCTTTACCACATAGTATTTTCAAAAATTCATGTCAAGCTTAGAACGTTGCAAATTTAACGAATGCTAAGAAGTAAGAACTTACTGGCACATCTAAGACGTCCCCAGGACTTGCAAGCTGCGCCTTTCCATCAGCACCCCCTGAGTTAACCTGTGAAGATAAAACATAGAAACCATTACGAAAAAAAGAACACTGTACCAATAAAACTCAAATCAGAAGTTTAGAGAACTACCAGAGATATCAAATGATCACACTCTTCCTCGGATAAGAACCCGCGGTAAAGGAAGACCCTGTACACACCAAAACGGTTTAGAACAACAAATTTGAAACACATGAATATGCAAATTGATCTTTCATGTTACTACTAAAATTGCAGGCTATTTATAATCTTTATAAGAAAACTCTTATGTGCAGATTGATCCATGATGCTTGAACCAGAAACCCATCAAAAAAGTACCTGACCTTGGTTGCCATGAAAGTTGAAGAACACGTCTTGGGTCCACAAATTTAGATCCATAAACATAATTTGTCTCTGTATAACTCTTATCCCTATTTTCTTTATCTCGGAGTTCCTTTCGACTGCAGAAAAATAGAGATTGAGAAAGATGACCAAAAATCATAATCAAAGAGAGATATATATGCCCAATACGAATTCATCGCCAGAAAGAAGAAAACAAGGATCGCAAGGGATTGTTAAACGAGGGATTCCAAAATTTACCTTGCACAGGAAGAGAAAGGAGAAGAAAGAATCAGGATAAGGAAGATTTGGCTAAAGCAAGCCATTGCTCCAGTGGAATTACTACTAGATAGCTGAAACGAGGAAGTTCTTTCCCAATCTTAACTGAACAATCCAATGCTATAAAACGACGTCGTTTGTAGACAATATCATAATTTTTGGTTTTTGGTCCAAATATATGAAAATAAGCCCAAAGAAATGCTAAGAAAGTGTGAAAAAACCAAACTAGTCAAACTAAGTGTTGATAAAAAGATACTGGAGTTGATATTCACGCAGATACGTACGTACGCATATGCATGCATATGGATTAATGTATGTATGGTACGCGTGTACACAAAAAGATGCTAAAAATAGAGTGAAATGTGCCTTGAAAGAAGGGATAATTAGGAGATTCTTAAGGTTTGGGATTAAAAATTGTAAAATTAATGTGTGGGTATAAACACCAATCATTGGGGCCTCTAATTAATTGTCCGAATTCTCCTCAATCCTCTCTTCACAAAAGGGACCATATTTTCCATAGGACAATCAATGTTCAACACAAAGTAACAAATTCTTCCAATCTTTCTCGATCAAGTCTTCCAATAGAAACAATAAACAAAACCAATGGTTCGTTTACTTCCCTTCTTTTTGGAACAAATTTTGTATTGTTTTCCAGTAATCACACGATGTGGTTTCGTCCCGTAGAAGTGGTTTGAAATTAGGAAAGTAGTAATGTGATATTTCACGTTTGAGTGCCTTTGAAAACAAAATCACATTTGTATGGGGCAATAGGAATAATCATATAACTCTCATAACCTGGAATTAGTCGGATCTCATGATTCGTTGACCCCATTTACTCATTGAGAGAAAAGTCATGTGCTGATTCGGGACTCCTCGTGCTCATGGTCTTTCTCGTATGTTTGTATTTAAGATGTAACTAAGATTAGAATTGATGTTTTGACGTATGAATAATAAGAATGCATGTGACCTAAAACGTAGCTAACTTGAGATATATTTGCATGAACACAAAAGGCGAACGCAGCGTCGGGGATGGCAGTGGAGGACGAATGCAAGCGGAAGTTTTTAGAGCTAAAGAAAAGAAACTACCGATTCATAATATTCAGGATAGATGGGCAACAAGTGGTTGTCGAAAAGTTAGGAAATCCTCAAGAAACTTACGATGATTTCACCGCATCACTTCCTGGAGATGAGTGCCGTTATGCAGTCTTCGATTTAGATTTCACTACCAACGAAAACTGCCAGAAGAGCAAGATCTTCTTCATAGCCTGGTATGATGTTTTATTACAATAACATTGGGGATCAAGTGTTTTAGGTCTTAAACTTGGGTAATGGTGTGTAGGTCGCCAGATTCATCAAGAGTGAGGATGAAGATGGTGTATGCGAGCTCCAAGGATAGATTCAAGAGAGAACTTGATGGAATTCAGGTGGAGTTACAAGCTACTGATCCTAGCGAGATGAGCTTCGACATTATCAAATCCCGAGCTCTCTAAATCTTCTGGACTATCTATATCGTTATCATATATCATGTACTTTTTGCTGGTTAAATACTGATTTAATTATCTTTACCTTTTTCGTATGAGAATGTCATTTTCTACTTCGAGAGAAGTTGACATCATGTGGCTTGTATTGTTGTGTATAACTTTTAAAATAAAGATTAATATTTTGTTGGATAAAGTTTTCAAACAAAAAGTCGATATGTCCGAGTGGTTAAGGAGATAGACTTGAAATCTATTGGGCTTCGCCCGCGCAGGTTCGAACCCTGCTGTCGACGACTTTTGTTTTCTTCTTGCTTTTCAATTTACCAAAACTAAACTGGAGACCAAATTATTCATACTTTTTACATGGCAGTAGTCGTAGATACATCAAAATATCAGTTTTCAGATTAAGGATCAAACCACGAACTCATCGATCTTTTACAGAACATACATCAAAACATCAGTTTCCAGATTCTTGGAACCTCTTCTGCAATGGCATGGACCCACTATTGTCCCTTCGTTGGCCTGTCTCATCTCCACCAGAACCCATAAGTCCCATATTTTTCCCTAACGTATCAAACACAAAAAATCGAAGGTCATTACAAACCGCCAATAGTTATTTAAATAGTAACCAAAAGAATATTCAAAACTGGCTTTACCAACAGTGTTTCCAAGTGAAACTGAAGAGTCCTGAACAGATTGTGTAGTGTTTTGCGTCACTTCCTCCGTTGTACCAGAGATCCAAGAAGTAACAGCTCCTCTTAGCTTATCCACCATCCCTCCTTCTCCTTCCTCCGCAAAGGTCTCGCCTTGTTTCCTTGCCGTGTCCGATTTCGGATCGGTGAATCCTCCTAGCCTTTTCTCTACCTCCTCCGATTGAGTCACTATCCCCTTCTTCACCGGCACCGTCCCACCTCCTCCAAGATGAAGCTTTTCGGCAACCACTTCCGACAAAACTTTATCTTCCTTTCCTGGACTCAGTTTCTCCGTTAGATACTCTTTGGCTGACACGCCCTTATCTTGTCCTGTTTCTGTACCGGTTCCAGTGCCAGTGAACGGTAGTTTCGTCATTACACTAGCTCCAGTCTCTTTTACCTTTTCGTAAACTGGAGTTACCATATCTGTAACCTTATTCCCGTATCCACCAGTTGAGCTAGGAACCTCCTCTCCTTCTCCGGAGTATCCTAGCTTCGAAGCAACGGTATTTTTCGCCGCCACAGCTTTATCAGCTACTGCCGAAGTCGCTAATACTATCTTATCGGTGTAGGTGCTCTGATTCGGCTGCTGCATCTCATCTCCTCTCTCTTGAGTCTTCGAATCAAAATCCTCAGGGTTTCGTACACCTCGAGTTCTCGTCGGCAAATCTCTTCCCATGTCAAAATCATGCCTCCTTTCCGGTGATTCTTTCCTCAATCCAGATCCATAGTTTCTAATTTGTCCCATTTCAGGTTCTGTTTTCTTTTCAAAACCATGACTTTTCACTCGCAGATCTCTTCCTAAACCTAAATGATCATCCTCACCTGTTTCTTTCCATCTCCCAAGTGCTGCAAGAGTCGACGCAGCTCCAATTTCTCCAGCTAGATGAAGAAACGTAACAGGTCATATAAGTTGAGATTCTAATTCAGAATTCCTAAAAATCTAAAGAGAAAAAAATCTTACCTTTTCCGGTGGGATCAGTAACTTTGGATTGATAATTCGATATCCCTCCACGAGATCCTGGAGCAGCCGAATCTTCTTCCAGTCCTCTAGGTCTTTCGATATTAACCCTACCATGGTCTCTAGACTTGCTATCACCAGGAACAAACGTTCTCGTTACATCCTCCGTCGCAGAGAGCAAAGACACTGGAGTATTATGCGGCGTCAGTGAAGAACCCCCTCTTCTCCCTTCAGTTTCGGACACACCAGAAGGTCTAACAGGATGAGACAATGCTTCGTGGCCAACGCCTCTAGGTGGCTCAGTGGGTCTCGTATGCGAAGAGGACACAACCGGAAAAGCTTTCGTGCCTGGAGGGACTAACTCGTCCTCCACCAGAAAGTGACCTTTTCCTTGTACTGCAGAAAACGAATCCGTTGAACACGTTCTGCTTATTTCGAAATATAAAGATTGAAGTGTCTTGCAAAACACAGTCAAAACCTGGTGCACCAGCGTGGATCTCTTGGTATCCGTAGTCATCGTAATCGTCTTCCTCGTCTAGATCATGATCGTCCGGAATATGTTGCCCTCCACCATCATGTTCATGACTATGTCCATGTTTAGTAAGGGCATTCTTAATCTTCTTTGCTTTTTCCTTCACCTTCTTCACAACTTTCAGTGGTCCTTTCTCATGATGCTCTTCTTCTGCATCCAAATCAGAGGAACACATTGAAAACATTCATTAAGCTCTGTAACTAGAAAATTTAAGTTCGGAATGTCATCTGAATAAACTATTATGTTTCTGATTATATAGACTGACCTGGATGGTTAATCTTAATCGGTTTTTCTGCTTGATGATGAGCATGAGTAGGTTGCAACTGCGCTTGTGAATCCATTATCACTCTGTGGACTTGTCTCTACATCCAAAATGACTCTGAACAAATCTGTGGAGATGCCTGGAAGCTTATATACCGAGAGTTTCGAAAGAGGAAGAAGACGTGTAGTCATTAGCCAAAACACCTCTAGGTGGCTGTGTGTCCTCTGTAGATCTGCTCAATAATGCCACGTTTCATGTGTTGTCACGTGTCATGTTCGTGATTGCGTACGTAGCTCTTTGGGTCTACTCTTTATACGAACAAATCGTTAATGTAAGTAATCTTTTAAAGTATCTTTAATAAAGAATATTTCACAAAAACAAATTTATATTAAAAATTATAAATAATATTTTTATTGTAATTTTTTTTCCAAATTTTAGGAATTTATATTCATAATCTCTAAAATACATGACCGTTAAAATGAAAGAATTCTTTTATCTTTTGAACAAATGATTTTAATAAAATATTATTATTTAATATTTTTATTTTTTTAATAAAAAAAATTTGTGAATTTTTTTCCAGATTTTAGAACATCTCTATCGATGAACATGCTCAACATAAATATTTAACCATTTTAATAATAAAAATTGAATCAACTAGAAACTATAAATTGAATTTTTATATTTTATTGAAGAGTTTAAAAAAAAAAAATTTTAATTTTATCTTACTCTCTTTTATAATTCTCTATTTTTTTAAAAAAAAATTACTAAAAATAAATGACAAGTTAACCACGTTACTTAGAGCACTTCCATTAGTGTATCTAATGGAAGTTTTTAGTCTTAAAATACTATTAAAAAATGGTAAATGGCATTTAAGAAATAAGAAATGACTCTTAATTTAAAGTTTCAAGAATCCTTAAGATACCTATACATGTCACAACATCATTGGCCGAAGCGTTTCTTCTCCTTCTCTCTCGCCTCCATTAGATGAGTAAGAGCTCAATACCTAAATTTTGTTAATAATTGGAGGAACCGAAGCGTTTATGGTGTTGTTATTGTGGGAGAACTATCTCGAGTTTGAAGTTAGTTGATTTCGAGGTGGGTAATTTGATTTTGGGTAATCTGATTAGAAATGTTCACGAATTAGTCAAAGTCAAGTATGATTCACTAATTCCTTTCGTCTCTTGGTCTTAGCTGACTAATCTATTTTTATTGAAATTCCTATAAAGCTTAGATTTTGTTCACGGTAAGTATAAGAAACGATAGAGTTGAAGAAGGTAATCTTTCTGTAGTTTGAGCTCAAAGAGTCAAATTTTTTTGCTCCTTGTTCGTGTAAATTTAAGGGTTTTGCCTAATTGTCTTAAATGGATTTACCAGGTGAATAAATCTGTTATGTCGAGCAAAATGATGAATGTGCTAGAAGGTCTGGTTAAAGATATTTTACTTCATTGGTTGCTTGGGAAGCAAAATTCTTTTAATGAAGAAATCAAGGAGACTGAAAATTCTCTATCAGCTGGGCCCAATTGGATACATGAGCTTTCTCCAGTGGCAAACGTCGTTGTTCGCAGGTGTTCAAAGTAAGAACCGTTCACTGTTACTTATTCAGTCCATACAATTTATCAAATATTATTTTAAAGGTTTAGTCATGTGTGAAGTCTTGTTCAATATAAGCGAGGTTTTGATTTCCTTACAGTCGTGTGAAACATTTGATGCAGAATACTTGGTGTTTCAGTAAGGGAGTTACAAGATAGTTTTAATCACGAGGCGTCTGAAACAGTAAAGGAACCTTCAATATTTGCAAGAAACTTTCTAGAGTACTGCTGTTTCAGGGGACTTTCACTCTCTGCGGGAGTTACATGTCATATAAGCGATAAAAAGTTTCGGCGGTTAATGTTTGACATAATGGTTGCTTGGGAGGTCTCTTCCACTGCTAGCCAGAAATTACTCAGTGTAAGCACTTTGGTTTCTGTATCCGTTATGCATTGAGTCAAGACTTGATCCTCTGAAGTTTAAACATAGAATCAGGTTGATGGAGATCCATCCGTTGGTTTGGAAGCTTTTTCCCGGATTGCTCCAATAATTCCAAAAATAGCTGATGTGATCATATGTGAAAATTTGTTCGAGTTACTGACTTCTGCATCAAACAGTGTTCGACTTCAATTCTATTTATGACAAGTATTTGTATGGACTTGAAAGGTAGATAAAAGTTTCCATCTTAGAAACAGTCTTCAAAAAAAACGTAATGACATATGAAGTGTTGATCACTTTCTAGAGCAATAAAAAGAAGATGAAGAGCGAGTCTGAGTCATCTTTGCTTTCTGGTGTTCGATTAAAAGGAGAAAAGATTCTTGAGGTTGACGGTATAGTTACTACCCAACCGGTACTTGAACATATTGGAGTATCTACATAGCCAGGTTAGTTTTTCTCTGCGAAAAAGGTGTGGTATTGGTAATATGGTGAAGTAGTCTCTATTTGGTCGGCTGAATTAAATATATGGTGATCATTCACACTATTTTGAGGCTATAAAGGTTGTGTCTTTCGACACACCAAAGCGTTATAGCCTATCAGAAGATCTAAAACAAGTCATTAAACCTGAGGGTCCTTGGGGCACTCAGCTTTTCGACAAGGCAGTCTCTTACAAGTCTATTTCCATGTAAGAACTGATTTTTACGCCAGTCATATAGATCTCTTTTGCATCTACACATCACGATTCCAATCATATAGCTCTCTTTTGCATCTACGCCAATCATATAGCTCTCTGGAGACACTTGCAGAGATGTCGACTTCTAGAGTGCTTCTTTAGCACTGTTTTGAATGTTTAGCATTGTGTAACTAATCATTAAAAAAAATTTAGCATTGTTTGTTTTGTATGTTTTAGATTTGAATAATGAAAATAATTATGTTATATATAAATTTAACTTTTAAAAAAATTTAAAAACCCAAACGGAAGTTCTATCATTAGACCTCCAAAAATTAAATTTCTAATCTAAAGGATCTTAACTTTTTTAATATTAAAAGCACAATAAGAAGCCCACTTGGGTTTCTTAGAGCATCCACATATAGAAAAAAAAAAAAAAAATTAAATAAAAACACGCAGCCAATTAGGGTCGCCTTTTTTTTTTCTTCTAAGAACCCCTAGGAGTTCTTTGATGTGGGTGCTCTTACTATTGGAGTTGTCTTAGAGCATGATTATTGGTGAGACCCTATAGGGTCTCTTAAAAAAAAAAAAATTGTAAAAAACGAACCAATACGGGTTCGCATTGGTTCCGTTTTTTACCAAAAAGATTCTTTTTTTTTTTTTTAAGAGACCCTATAGGGTCTCTCTAATGCACATGGTCTTAGCCGTCTATGATTAGATAGAGTGACATCGTGCCGTTTCAGACTATTAAAAACGGCATACCTTAGTCACTATGACTCCAAAGACGACATGAAATGAAATGCGGGTTGGTCCAACATCAATGCATATTTGGGCCAGAACAGGACTCAGTATGCTCTCACATGTAAGAGCATCTGCATCATTGAACTCCACTTGGGGTTCACCAAAAAAAAAAAAAATAATAATAATATAAAAAATACAAAAAAAAAAATTAAAAAGACGGAACCAATCAGGATCCGCCACGTGGCCAAATTTCATTCACTTCCTTTATTCATCGAAATTTTTTCAATTAACTTCCACAAAAATTACAATATCCAAAGGGATTTAGCCGACGACGTGTTCCATGAAGAAGGGCACACAATCAGATAATTAAACCAGAAGAAAAAAAAGATCTGAATGGATTAGAGAGGGGTTGATTTTTCGGAGTCCTTTCAGAGGTTGAAGCTTTTTGGGTTCCAGTTTCCAGAATAATCGGAGAAGACAAGAAGAAGAACAAAACAGTTCAAAGTTATGTCTGTCGGGATAAACGCGATGCCGGTGACGTTTGTTGCACACGCGCTGGCGATCATTGCGGCGATTATGGTGCTTTTTTGGAATATCAGTTACAGAGGTGGATTGGCTTGGGAAGCTACTAACAAAAACCTCATCTTCAATGTATGCTTTCGATTTCCTCTTTCTCGCCTCTGCGTTGACTTTCTATATGTCAATTTTCTGATTAGTGGGTAAATTTTACAAATCTACTTGATTTGCAAAGCAGGACTTTGATCATTAGTCAGATAGCTCTGAGTTTTGGAAAGAATGATTCTATGGTGTCTTAAGTACAGAAGATGATGTTTGGTCTTGTCGTTTAGTTTGATTAATGGTGGGTTTTTTTTGTTGAGAGAAAAGATAGTAGCATCCAAAATTTGGCATGATCTTTGTACTTGTGGAACACGAGCTTGCAATCTTTTCGTTCCACAACCTTATTTGCAGGCTGTGTTTGTGTACTGATAATTTTTCTTTTCTTTTTTCTATGTGGTCTAGCTGCATCCTGTTCTGATGCTCATCGGATTTATAATCTTAGGAGGAGAAGGTAACTGTTGAACGACGTTTAAACTTAAGATATTACTTTGATTGCAATCTGGATTGGTCTCCTTGATAATGATCACCTGTTTGACGAAATTGGAAATGCAGCCATTATAAGTTACAAATCACTTCCACTAGAGAAACCAGTGAAGAAGTTGATCCACCTTATTCTCCATGCCATTGCTTTGGCTCTTGGGATCTGGGGGATTTGCGCAGCCTTCAAGAACCACAATGAAAGTGGAATCCCTAATCTCTACAGTCTCCATTCCTGGATTGGTATTGGAGTCATTTCTCTTTATGGCCTCCAGGTAAATTCCATACCTTTTTGCTTAGACAATTATATTCACATTAACAACGTAAACAATTCACACAGGAATCTTATTGAGAAATGTTCGGTTTGGTTCAGCTTCCAAATCACCCTTAAAAAATGTTTTCCTGAGTTCTCTGTATCAGGCTGAACAAGACTTGTCTTAAATAGCCTACTTACAGAAACATTTAGGACTAAAACATCAGGACCATCTGTTTAGTCTAGGTGCATAAATTTCAGGACCATCTGTTTACCTTTTGTTTTGAACATTGCAGTGGGTGTACAGCTTCATAGTGTTCTTCTACCCAGGAGGATCACCAAATCTGAGAAGCGGATTGCTTCCATGGCACGCAATGCTCGGCGCATTTATTTACATACTTGCGGTTGGGAATGCAGCTTTAGGGTTTCTGGAAAAACTGACTTTCTTAGAGAATGGAGGGCTTGACAAATACGGATCTGAAGCGTTTCTTGTGAACTTCACGGCCCTTGTCACTATTCTCTTTGGTGCCTTAGTGGTACTCACTGCTTCTATAAAATCCCCTTCCTCCTCCATTGATGAAGATAATACCTACAGCTATTCTGCTATATAACATATTCTCTACATTCCACTCACATACGTATTATCAAAACTCCATTCATTATATGCTGCATTTGTGGCAAAAAACTGTGTTGTGATTTCGCTGATTACGAGTTTGCTACTTCTGGTGGAATATCGTCTAAGCTTGTTAAGTTATTTTCTAAAGTATTGTCATTGCTGTAGAAACGTTTCACCATCTAATGATCAGATAGTTGTGTTAGCTCTAGTTAATTCAACCGTTTCTTAAACGTGAAGGACACAACTTGAGGTACAAAGGAAATAGTCATAAAATTTCTCATTCTCTGTGTTTTTTTAATCTGGTATTTGTGTCAAAGCACTTAAACTAAAAAAGAAACAGCCTTTCGTTTTTACTTTTTTCTTACAAATTTGAATACATGACTTTTGACACGTAATTTACGTCGCTGTCGATGAATAAAATAAATCAGCAGAAGAACTACAAAACGAGGCTTCTCGATCAATTTGATGCTCCTGCTTCTGACACTTGGAACCAAACACGACGTCATGAAGAGTCCAGTTACTATTGTTGATCATCATTTCATTGTAATATAACTGATCAATATCGCCCACTTGTTCATAATCTGAGAGAGAACTTTGAGGATTTGGAGCTTGGTTGGTCTTAGAGTCTGTCAAAACAGAGAAATGATCGATATGGGGATCTGAAGAAGAAAGCCATTCAGTGAAGCAAAGTCTTGGAATCTTAGGAGCAGGAGAACATAGATAGCTGTTATTCCCATTACTTTCTTCTGATGGAGATGAAGATCTGTTCTCCGGAAGTCTCTGGAAGGAGATCACCTGACTAGAGACCAAGGTTTCCGGGTTTCCTTTCTCGCAAGCAACAAGTGATTGAGAAGCATAAGAATACGAAGAGATAGATGTTGCGTGTTGTGAGCTCTGAGTCTTGAGACATCTCTTTTTCAAATGAGAGTGCCAATAGTTCTTTATCTCGTTGTCTGTTCTTCCAGGTAAGAATTTAGCGATTTGCGACCACCTAACCACACCCAAGCATCAGTCTCTAAGTAGCATCTGTTTAAACAATATCGTATTAAAAGTCCTAGGGCTACACTTACTTGTTTCCCAAGGAAGAATGTAACATCAAGATGGTTTTCTCTTCTTCTGCGTTAACCTTATCTTTCTTTAACCCTGGTTTAAGGTAATTAATCCATCTTAATCTGCAGCTCTTTCCATTCCTTTGTAACCCTATCAAAATTAAAAGTTGACTGAATTAAGAATCTGTTTGAGAGATAAAGAACTCATAAACAAAATGGAGAAGATAGAAAGAGAGACCAGATTTTATGGGAACAGTGGTCCAACAAGGATGGCCATGGGAGAGAATGAAGCTCCTTAGCTTCTGGTCTTCTTCAGATGACCATAAACCTTTCCTCTGTCTCTCTCCAGTTTTCATCTTCGCCATTTCTTTATCGTCTTAATGCTGCCCTCAAAGAACAAAACATGTCTTAATAATAAGATGATTGAGACAACAAATATTAGTAAACTTCACAGATAAAGCCGACAAGCTTAGAGTTAAAAAAAAAGACCAGATGGGTCTGCTATTGTAAAAGACAAACGACATGTATATCGTATTTATTTCTATGGACATATATGTGTTAAATTTTGTATGTTAGCAGTGAAGAGAAAAGTCATAACGAATTATATATTTTTCACAGATATAAAAATATACTTTTGTAAGATATGAAATGTGAGTTACAATGGTCAATGAACGATGTATTAACGAATTTACGTTATTAATCACATAACATTTTCATATTTACCAATCTCAAAATATCGGCAAGAATTAAAGAATACAGTTAAATCTCTATATATTAATAATATTAGAATTTTGAAAAATTATTAATTTAGAGAGGTATTAATATATTTATAAATTAATATTATTAATTTATAGAAAAATCTGTAAAAAAATACAAATATTCGAAAATGTAAAATACGAAAAAAAAAAATTATAACACATATTATTAAAAAAAAAGTTTTTAACTTTTATTTATTTTGATGTTTACATATCTTATACACAAGTATATTGATATTCCATTTTTCCTTTTTCATATATGTTAAGTAGAAAAATGGAATATCAACATATATTTTATAATTTATATGTATATGTTGATATTCTATTTTTCTTTTTGACTTCCATTTTTTTAATCTATGAATTTCTTATGTATATATTGATATTGCTTTGATATGTTTTTCATTCTTACATCTTTTTTTAACACACATCCTAGCAGTGACTTCATCTTAAAAGTGTTACAAAATCAACCATGACAGATCAAATACGAAAAGAGTTATGTGAGTACAAAAGATATCATATCACAAACACTCAAAAAGATCTGAAATTATGGTTTTAAGAAAATTTTCATTTAAAAGTTAGTCAAGATACAATCTCAAACACACTCAAACGATCAGCTAAATATCTTTCTACAACTCTGGAAACCAGAAATAATATCAAGCGGCACAAACCAGCAAAATATCCAGAAATGGAGAAAGTTCTTTTTGAGTGGTTTCTCCAATATCAAGACCGAGTGAATATGACGGGAGAACTAATTTTAGAGAAGGCAAAAGAGACAATGAAATTTATCTACCCTCATGATGATGTGGAACACCAATTTTCTCAAGGTTGGCTTGAAAAATTCAAGTTATGACATGGTATCAAATCATTTCGTCGTTTTGGAGAAAGCGGTTCAGTCGATGTGCAAGACATGCAGAAGAAACTAGAAGCTATAAGGGAAAAACTAGACAAGTTTTCTATGAAGGATGTTTTCAATATGGATGAAACTGGTTTGTTTTACAGATTACAAGCTGATCATTCTCTTGCTACATAACAACTTGAAGAAAGAAAGCAAGACGAAGAAAGACTAACAATTTTTATTTGCTGCAATGAAGATGGGTCTGAAAAAAACCTTAATGGATCATTGGAAAATTTGCAAAGCCACGTTGTTCAAGAATGTGAACATGAATAGCTTGAATTGTCATTATCGTGCTAACAAAAGAGCTTGGATGACATGTATGATTTTTGAAGAATATGTTCGTTGGTTTGATCAAATAATGTATGGTATAAGAGTTTTGTTAGTGATAGACAATTGTCCAGCACATGCGCCTAATATTGAAGGATTACGTAATGTTGAGCTACTCTTCTTACCACCCAACATGACATCAAAAATTCAACTTTATGATGCTGGAATAATAAGAGCTTTTAAGATGCATTGCCGAAGGAGAATTTACCGTGAGATTTTAGAAGATTACAAGTTGGGACAGCCGAATCCAAGTAAGATCAATGTTCTGAATGCTATCAATTTTGCAGTATTGGCTTGGACAATTAATGTTCGTCAAGAGACAGTAGCAAATTGTTTTTGACATTGCAAAATTCCTTCAAAGGAAGTTGTATCAGGAAATTCAAAAGATAGATCAGCTTGTGATAATGTTATTGATGAACTGGAAGGTTTGACTAATAATCTTGGTTATCAAAATAAAATGGATCTCAATAATCTACTTGACTATCCGAGTGAAAATGATACATATTCAGAAATTCGTACTTTAGAAGACATTATGACTTCTGTAATTAATGATGATGAAGAAGTCGAAGATGATGATGAAGTTTTGGAACCATTTACACGTCATGAAGCAATAATCGCGTCTAGAACGCTTCAAAATTTTTGGATACTGATCGAAAAGACAAAGTCAAAATTTTTAGAAGCAATAACGAAAATTAGAGATGACCTTTAACGAGATTCCAACTTCAATAAAGACAAACAACATTAGAATCATATTTTACTAAATTATCTTAAGAATAATTATGTATGCCTAATATTTACAATTATTAATTTATGATATTATTGAGACTATATTTTTACATATGAGTTTCAAAATAATTAATATCTTATTAATTTATTAAATTTGATCAAATTTTACACTGGCCCGACTTGGAACTAAAGAATTTTATTAATTTATAGAAGTTATTAATTTATCGACTATTAATTTATGAAAGTTCTACTGTATATATGTATAAGTAATTTTTTAAAATTTAATTCACGTCAATGAAATTATGGTAAACCCGTATGGAATCATGTGTCTAATTCAATTAAATGATTGTGAATAAATGAAGTAATGATTACAGAGAATCATTCAGTCTGTTAATCTTATCGTAAAACATCAATAGCAAGCAGACAAAATATGTATTTTCTTTACCAAGCATTTTAAACTATAATTAAATGAATTAAGAACATTCTCGAATATTAATTATGACTCAAGATCAATAATTTATTTACTAGAAATCGATACTAACAAATGGTTTTCTACTAAATCTTAGATTTTATAACAACCTAGTCTTGGAATTTTGTCGTATGATTCTATATAGTCTGAGATATCTTATCCCTCTTCGAATCCAATATCTACGGGATATCGTTGTTTCATCGATTAATCTTGAAAAACATCAGATTACTGTTCAGGAATTAGATGGTTTTGCTTCTCTGATTCATTAGAAGATTTTTGTTCTGACATATTGGGTATCATGCACAATCTTTCTCCTCTTGATGCAGAGTTGAACCAGTGCTTTGGGCCACAAAACACTTAACCTCCCTGGATTGTCTTGAAGTAGAGATTGCAACGGACTATTTTGGTGTTCTAAATATATTCTCTTATTCGAATGAGCAGCCAACATTTGCTCCCTACATAAAAGACTTTACATGGTTAAATAATTTTTTTGTTCTTGCTCTTTACATGTAATTTGTAGGACCTTAAATCATAAAATTGATAATCTAACTAGTTATATTAGAGAATCGGCTTATGTTTTTTTATTTTGTAATATTTCCCTAGTATGAGATTAAGTAATGATATCTTTGGTTGACAAAAAAATAAATTAAGAACTTTTTCATTCTTTTTATCAACAACTAGATTTATCCTTTGTGATGCATGAGATTTATTTTTGTGAAAAATCTATATGTATTTATTGTTATTTTTATTTATTTATTATATTTCTATGTGATATTTTTTTTTGTTTATTTAATGATTTGATTTGTATATGTAAACTTATTAATTTTTATTTATACTTGATATATTATATGAAATGTATATTTTAATATTTTTTATTTAGTTTTTGAGGCATTAAAGCTTTCATATATACACTTTTTAACTCATATTATTTAGGCTTTTAGACTCATTTACATTTAAATTTTTAAATCTGTATTCATTTATGTTTTTAGACCCGCACTTATTTAGGGTTTTATTTAGCTCCATATTTAACTTTTTGTGTTTTATATTATTGGTTGAACACCTATTTAAATTTATTTATGTTTTAAGTTATTCATAAAATATTTACAAATATAGATATAGTAATACCATTCATTCTTACTAATTTGAATATACTATATTTTTTTAGTCTCTCTCCGAAGAACAAATAACAAAAATTAGTTATAAACTGTATGTTACTTTTTGAAATT
This sequence comes from Lepidium sativum, assembly GCA_023374145.1. NCBI lineage: Eukaryota > Viridiplantae > Streptophyta > Magnoliopsida > Brassicales > Brassicaceae > Lepidium > Lepidium sativum. The sequence continues at coordinate 2,056 of JAKUCM010007043.1, read as the reverse complement.
GATGACAATATTATTTATAAATTTTAATATTTTTATACAAATCCTCTATATTTACTTTTTGGGGGTGAACATGGTATGTGTAAAATTCACTATATATTAAAAAATAATACACGATTTTACTATATGATAAATCTCTTTTATAATTAAAATTAAAATAATAATGTTATCATTAAAAAAAATACTACAAACCAAATTTTATAAATATAAATTAAAATTAAAATCTTACATAAATCGTAATGTTAACACATCAGACATTGTATCGTTATCAATCTATAACCGTGTACATTCAAAAAAAAAAAGAGATCGATATTGTCTGTAATATTTCAAGTTTACACATTACAATATTAATAAATTAAATGATTTTAAGATAAAAAAATCTAAATGTAATTGAACATAATTTTATCTTGCATAGCAACAATTGTTTAATTTGTATACCTGATGAAACTTTATCTTGAAGGGTCTCATCATATTTCCCCCAAATTATACATTCAATTTGATCATCACTCTGTATAATATATTTTATAAAAATGTTTACATTTAAAAATAATATGATTAAAAATAGGATCAATCTTTCTTTGGCAGTTATTCTTTATTGTACAATGAATTTTTGAACCCTAAAAAGAACAAATATTTTTTTCTATTAAAATTTCGATGAAATCATAAATATGTATAGAAAATATTAATAGATAATAACTTACTTGATCATCAACCAAAACTAATTCAATTGTATGGCCATACTCTTTTGTAAAAAAATCCCATAGTCGAATGACCTTGATTTTGATTTTTTATTGTTGACTTGTTGGATTAAGAACTCAGATGGAATGGAGAACTATTTTCAAGTATCGAATTTAGTGATTCATTTTTTGTTTATGGTTTTTGTTGACTATAAATTTATATCATGTCAAACTTATATATACGAAAGGGAAATATTTATATTTAATTTTAGGTTATTGTGAATGCGGTTTTAAAATATACTAAATATATCAAAAGAAGTTTATACAATTTTTTCTAACAAATCCACGATTTCAAATGTACATTTTTTATTTTTGTCGTAACAAATCGGTTATTTTAAAAATATAAATTTTATGGAATTTTATCTAATGGTGAATTTTTGTTATTGGTTTTTTCATGTAGCAACCACAAAAAAATTTAACAAAAAATAATATTCTAAACTAAATGCTAATAATATGCAAATGACATTTAGCCTAGTGGCAGGCGGTAAGTCCACTTAAGGCAGCGCATTTGCATAACCCGGGATCGAGTCCCCATGCCTACATTGTGTAGGAATTTGGCTATTGGGGCCGGTCAGTTGTGCCCCAATATAATCTGCCGTTGACAAAAAAAAAAATCTAAATGCTAATATTAAAATAGTTGAAATTTTGTTAATTTTTAAATTCAAGTTGGCTTTCAATTTGATAGCTAAAATTTAGTAACAATCAATAAGGTATATTCTAAAATAAATGTTAATTTAAAAATAGTTGAAGTTTTATATTAGTTTAAATTGAAGTTGGATTAGTCGATAAGCAGTTCAACTGACTAACCCAAAAAAATTGATATATTGAAAATTCAACTATAACCATATCAACCGGCTAACTCAAAAAAATTAGTCAAAATTTGGTATTAATTTAAATTGAATATATTGTTTTCTATTATACTTAAACATTAAAATATATTTAAATTATTGAACATTTTTTTTTGTCAACCAGCCTACTGGTTTTTAAATCTCACTCCTACTACTGCAGGTAGGGGGTTCGATCTCTGATGTCTTGAGGATTTGTAAAATGACTAAACCACTAGGCCACCTGTCCTCGACAATTATTGAACATTTAGTTATTGTAAATAATTATATTGTTATCGACAACAAAAATAACACTAAATCATTTCTTTACAATAAGTTTTAAATTCAAGTTGGATTTCAATTTTATTGCTAAAGTTTATTATCAATTAAAAAGTATTTTCCAAAATAAATGATAATTTAAAAACAGTTGAATTTTGTATTATTTTAAATTGAAGTTGGATTAGTCGATAAATAGTTCAACTGACTAACCAATAAATT
>JAKUCM010007042.1:0-14674 GCA_023374145.1 Lepidium sativum | reverse complement strand
AAGTCTGTTAAAACAATAAGAAGTCACAATGGAGCTGAATTTATGTCCTTGTGTTCTTTTGTCAGAGAAAAGGGTGTTCTCCATCAAACCTGATGCGTCTATACGCCACAGCAAAATAGACGTATAGAAAGAAAACATAGACACATATTGAATGTGGCACAAAACTTGTTGTTTCAATCAAAACTTCCTGTTACATTTTGGGGAGAAGATGTGTTAACGGCTGCTTATGTCATCAATAAAACTCCTTCAGTGATTCATAATGGAAAAACTCCTTATGAAGTGTTGTATGGTACTGCTCCTGACTATACTCAGATGAGAGTCTTTGGATCAGCGTGTTACGTTCACAACAAGTCCAAAAGTATATTTGTGGGTTACCCTTTTGGTCAAAAAGGTTGGAAGGTTTATGATGCATCCAGTGATGAGTTTCTAGTTTCAAGGGATGTAATATTCAGAAAAGATGTCTTCCCATTTGAAACACATAAACAGTTGATCAACAGTTATATTGATCTCTCCAATAATGAAGATTGGTTGTTTAGTGACACTTCTGGCCCTGCAACTTGTCAAGAATTGATCATGTAGTTTCCGGCATCAAAGTCAGGGGGAGTTCCTCTAATACCTTAAATAAAAAATCAAAAATTTCTGATTTATCTACTAATGTTGCAGCTGACATTAAAATATCTTTACATGTAGTTGCAGATTCTACTGCTAAAGTTTGAGTTCCTTTGTCGTCTATTGTTGAGGTTACTATGCCTCATCTACGAAGAATCCCTATACAAAGTCAACCTTCAGTTAAACTCAAAGATTATATTCAGTATAATGTTGCTTGTTAACAAAATCATCCTCTAGTTTCAATCAACTCAATATCGACCAATACTGAGGATAAATCATTGTATCCTTTGTATTATTTTATATCAGATGCTCAATTCTCACCACCTCAAAGAGCGTCTCTTTTTGCAATAACAGCTGAAACAGAACCAAAACACTATGGAGAAGCTGTACGTATCAAGGTCTGGAAGAACGACATGACAAAAGAAGTTACAACTCTCAAAGCTCAACATACATGGGATATAGTTGATTTACCTCCTGGGTAAGTTGCTCTTGGATCTGAGTGGGTTTACCGTACAAAATACAACTCCGATGGCACAATTGAGCGTCATAAAGCTCGTTAGTTTTTATTGGAAATGATCAGGTTGAGGGCGAAGATTACTCAGAGCCTTTTGCTCCTATAGTTAAGTTGACTATAGTAAGGTTGTTGCTTAGGCTAGTAGCTGCAAATAATTGGAATGTTTACCAAATGAATGTAAACAACGCCTTTTTACATGACGATCTTGAGGAAGAAATTTACATGAAATTGCCTCCTGGATTCCGACATACTCATCCTGGTAAAGTGCGTCGTTTAAAGAATTCTTTATACGGGTTAAAGCAATCTCCTAGATGTTATTTCAAAAAGCTCTCAAATTCTCTCATTAAATTCGGATTTGTTAAATCTTATGAAGACTATTTCTTTTTCTCCTATACTCACAAAGGAAAGGAACTCAAAGTTTTGATATATGTCCCAAAGAAAATATAGTAGATTCTCCATAAATTAATAACCTCTATAAATTAATAAAATTCTCAGGTTCCAAGTCGGACCAGTGTAAAATTCGATAAAATCTAATAAATTAATAAGATAATAATTATTTTGAATCCTCTATGTAAAAATATAGTCCCAATAATATCATAAATTAATAATCATCTAAATTTACTTATATATATATATATATACTTCAAAAATATTTTTGGTATATTAAAGTATTATTTTTTCTAAGAGTTCAACTCTATTAAATAGTTGTTGTGTTTTATTTTTAAACTATTATAACCTGTCATATTTAAAATAACCAAAATTTCTTTAAATTTTCAAATTTTTAATATGTATCATTTACAGTGTAATGGTATCATAGGCTGTTGAAATAAAATATTTGAGGTCATTTATTATAAATTATAAATTTATAGTTTTCAAAAATTAATCAAAAAGCGGTCCTAATTTATTCTTTAAAAATAATTTTAACAGCTAAAATACTATAAATTAATATTAATTTATAGATAAATTAATACCTCTCTAAATTGATAATTTTTAAAGTCCCAACATTATTAATTTATAGAAGTTTTCCTGTATGCTTTAAATATGATAGCTGATAATGGTTATTTAGGTTCAAAACTTGATGCTTATCCTTTAGAACATAACCACAAACTAGCTTTAGATGATGGACCTCTCCTTGAAGATGGATGACTGATCTATCTCATTAACACCAGACTAGAGCTATGTTACTCTGTTCATGTTTTTTCCTAATTTATGCAATATCCCCAGATAGCACATTGGGAAGCTGCTCTTAGAGTAATTCGTTACATCAAGGGAACAAAATGAGAATTCTCCTAAAGTAATAAGGATCTCACTCTAACAATTTACTATGATTCTGACTAGGCATCTTGTCCGTTGAGAAGACGTTCTCTTAATGCATATGTTGTTCTCCTTGGTGGATCTCTAGTTGCTTGGAAAGCGAAGAAGCAAGAACCATATCTCACTCTTCCACAGAAACTGAATACCGATCAATGACAGCTGGACTTCGTGAAATTAAGTGGATTCGTTGTTTATTGAAGAACTTGGGTATTGATCAAGCAATTTAAGCAAAGTTTTACTGCAAAAATAAGACAACCATTCACATAGCTTCAAATCCAGTCTTCCACGAAAGAGCTAAGCATATAGAATCATATTGTCACGCCGCTCGTGATGCTGCTATCGAAGGAATTATCACGCTTCATCACATCAAGAAAACTGATGATCTTGCCAATCTTATGACAAAAGCTCTTGGTAAATCTCAATTTCAATACTTAATGTCTAAGTTGGGCATGTTAGATTTCTATGCTCCACGTGAAGGGGAGTATTGAGGATAATTGTGATGAGGAGTACAATTTCATCGTTGGCACAAGAAAATTGCAGGCTGCAGAGGATTGCAGAGTGTTTCGATCAATTGTTAAAATTAGAGCCAAAACTGGTTATCAATTATTGAGCTTGGTTAAGTCGGTTCTCTCTGTAATATCGGTATTTCATTCATGGATTCACAAATAATATAATCCAATTTCTCTTCAATATCCAATTTCTACATAAACTTCTCCCATGAGTCTTGTGATAATTTAACCTCCAAAGCTCTTGGATCTTTGTAACGTCGTCCCTTTTTGACATTCTCAAATGATTATCCATAGTGCACATGTCAATGTACTTAGGATCTCTACGTGTAATAGCTGGAATAATCTTAGGCAGCACCTGAATTTTTTTGCTATGAATATCAAGAGTTACTACTTTGATTTTCCATCATATGCTTATGTGAACCAATAAATTGGTCTGTTTGTAGAAACCGGCGGTTGGTCATGGAAAATCCGATAGCTTGGAGTGCAAGCCAAGTACCACCAATCATTTGCCTTAGAGTAAAAAAACCTCGCACTTCGTTACTGTTTCGTTTGGACTGAAGCATCACCATTGTAATGTTCAGAATTATACAACCACACTAATATATAATCAGAGGCCTTCATGAATGCTATATAATGAACCAAAATTATGTTTTCTTGTGTGTGGTTTAAAGTGTGCAGCGAAATCAGTAACCTAGCCGGAGGAAGTGGTCAGAATCATCGTATGGTTGGATTAACTACATATATTACATGTGTTCCAGTGGAAAGGATGCTGAAAAGCGCAGATCCAAAAACGAACTTCTTGAGGGAAATTGATAAGAGTGGAGGATAGAAGTGCACCTGATTCCAAACAGATAATACTAAAGCTAAATGTCTGTGTCTAGACGAGGCATACTATTCTTTATCTCTTTCAAAGGATTTTCCTCGGATATGACAATAACCTTAGGATGATCCACTTGTGATTTCTTAACGGAAGTCGTAAGAATATTTCCTTGATGACATCTTGTGGTAGCAATGATGGTGCATTCACTTCTTCTTTGTAATGATGATGATGCAATATCTACTGTTTACTCATCTTTGATGATGGTGAAATTGCTATGTTTACTTTTCTCATTGTTGATGATTATGCAATTGCCTCTACTCCTAATAGCTTATCATATATTTATATACAAATATTTTGTTGCTCTAACCGCCTGTCCTATTTTATAAAAGCTTATCATATTTGATTGACTTTAGAGAGTTTTATGAAAATATGTATTGTCCCCCACGAACTTTATGGAAAAGGTTTGCAGCAATTTCTGAAATTCTAGGAAGAGTGAGGAAGAGAGATTTCGAGTAAGAGAGTATAGAGAAGAGTATGTTGTTACGAAGAAGAAAAACTTTATTCTTTAATTTTCATTAAGCATATTACACACACATATATAGACTATATACATCTAATAAGGTCAAGAAACTAGAATACAACTAATTCTATAAGAGGAAAGAAGGAGGAAGTCGCCCACTCTTCCCGAGGAGCGCAGGGTGCAGGCGCTCCGCTCATCCCGAGGCAGGCGCGCCCTTCGGTCCTTTGGACAATCCTAACGGCTCCTTGAAGGCTAAGGAAACCTTAGCTTTTCTCGTCCTTGTTGTCTCATCCTCACTCCCTCGGTTACTTGCTTGATAAGGTAGAAGTCTTCTTCGTTTCCTGACTTCTAAGTTAACACTCCCCCTCAAACTTGTATCTATGATGTAGAGTTACGTTCAATCTTGAAATTTGTGATTCACCACCTCATTAAAAACTTTAGAGGAAAACCCTTTGGGACAAAACCATCTAAGGGAAAAAGAGTGTGGTTCATTGTCACGGTTTGGGCAAGTTGATGAGCGCAAGTTTTGAGTGGATGAATAGTATTAGGCTTGCAGCTTTATTGAATATGTCTGCAAGTTGATCCGTGCTCTTGGTGTAGCAAGGTAAGATGACTCCTTGTTCCACCTTCTCTCGGATTTTGTGGCAATCCACTTCAATGTGTTTTGTTCTTTCGTGGAATAACGAATTTGATGCAATGTGTATGGCTACTTGATTGTCACAATACATTGTGATCGGTTCTTGGATTTCAACTCCTAAGTCTTTGAGTAATGCTTTTAGACATATAAGTTCATCTGTAAGTTTCTCATTGCCCTATATTCGGCTTACGCATTAGAGCATGATACAATCTTTTGTTTCTTGCTTTTCTGTGTGATTAAGTTGCCTCCAAGGAACGTGTAATATTAGGTTGTGTACTTGCGATCTTGCCCATCCCCAACCCAATCCGCATCACAATATCCAACAAGGGTAGTGTTTTCATTCATTCCCATCCATATCCCTTGTGCCAGAGTTCCTTTGATGTACCTAAGGATTTGTTCCACCATTTTTCAATGAATCATAGTTGGGGACTGCATATGTTGGCTTACTTGGTTGACGGTATAGCATAGGTCCGGGCGGGTGATTGTAAGGTAGATAAGTTTGCCCACTATTTTCCAGTATTGGTGTACATCCTCAAACTGAGAGTGTTCTTCATTCCCCCTCTTGCATGTTACTTTGGAGGCTTCATCAAATGGTGTTTTAGCTACTTTGTTACCTACATCACACTCACGCAAAAGATCAAGTGCATACTTTCTTTGAGAGAGGAAGAAGCCATCAAGGCTTCGACGTACCTCTATCCCAAGAAAGTATTTAATATGCCATAAATCTTTGAAATCAAATACCGATTTAAGGTGAGTCTTAATACCTCGGATGCCATCATTGTTGTCATCGGTTATGATGAAATCGTCAACATATATTAAAATTTCCACAACACCATTCATACCTCGAAGTGTGAACAATGTATGGTTAGCTTCGGATTTTCGGAATCCTTGATCCCGAAGTGTCAGGCTAAACTTGTGGTACCAAGCACGTGGGGATTGTTTGAGTCCACATATGGCTTTGCAGAGTCAGAGAACATTTCCGGGTGTGACGATATGCTCTAACACCGGTGGAGGGTACATGTAGACTTCGTCTTCAAGCTCACCTTGGAAGAAAGTATTCTTAACATCCATTTGCCACAAATCCCAACCAAGGTTAATAACTAATGAAAGGATAACACGTGCTACGAGACGTGCCTTATGCCTTTCAATTTGACTGTTGCTCTAGAATTTGATGGTAAATAACCATCAAGATGAGACCTCTTTCTTGCCGTGGAGAATGGGAGCTTCCTCCTAAGTGCAATTTCGTTGCATCACATCATGTTCGACATTTACGGCATCACGCCATACCTTATGGTTCTTGGCTTCTTCATAGGACTTAGACACAAAATGTTGATTAAATGTGGTCATGAATGCATGATGTTCCAGAGAGACCTTGGAGAAATTGCATGTGCGTCGTAGGGTGAGCTATCACATTGTTGTTGTAGTGTACTTTTGCCCTCCAGATCTTTTGACTTCTTCTTAATGGTTCAACCGGGACCTCGACAAGAGCTTAACTCAAATTTTGGTCAATGGGTGTCGGAAACGCAGCTGGCGCCTCGTCGGGGAATTCGTGTCCAGGTGCCCCTTCGGGGGGTTCACGTCCAGGGGACTCGTCGGGGTGTGCGCATCCCGCCTGAGACGTCAAAGGCGCATGAGCCGTGATAGGACATGACTCTGTTGGGATCTCATGCACTTCATTGTGGGAGTGCTGCCCCGAGTGTGGACATTCCAAGGGGTGCCCCGAAGAGAGCGGGAGCTCCGAAGGGAGTGGTAGCTCCGACCCTGTATCTTTGATGGGGTGCATGCTCACATTCGCTCAAGAACCACCCGAAGTGTTTTGACTCGGTCCGAGCATGAGTTTGAGAGTCCTTGGACATTCTCCCAATTTTTCTCAACATAGTAACCCTTATTTTCCATAAATTTGACATCCGGGGACACATGTATCCTCCTAGTCTCGGACACATAGCACTTGTACCCTTTTTGTGTTGTGGAATACCCAAGGAAAATACCCTTCATGCTCTTGACTTCGAGTTTGTTCTTCATCTCCCCTGGAACTAAGACAAACGCAACACACCTAAAAAATCTTAAATGATTAATATGAGGTTTAGTTTTATTGAGTACCTCAAAGGGAGTAAGGTCTCAGAACACTTTTGTTGGGGTTCGGTTGATGACATAACATGCGGTTATGACCGCATCACTCCAAGAACGTCTTGGTACATTGTATGGAACATCATGGCTCTTGAAACCTCCATTAAGAGTCAATTTTTACGTTCGGTTACACCATTTTGTTGTGGGGTGTAAGGGAAACTCGTTTGATGCACTATTCCGAGATTTATGAGGTTTTGTTGGAATGCATGATGTTCCAGAGAGACCTTGGAGAAATTGCATGTGTGTCGGATAGGGTGAGCTATCACATTGTTTTTGTAGTGTACTTTTGCCCTCTAGATCTTTTGACTTCTTCTCAATGGTTCAACCAAGACCTCGACAAGATCTTGAGTCAAATGTTGGTCATCGGGTGTCGGAAACGCAGCTGGCGCCTCGTCGGGGAGTTCATGTCCAGGTGCCCCTTCGGGGCATTCACGTCAAAGGCGCATGGGCCGTTATGGGACACGGCTTTGTTGGGGTCTTGGGCACTTCACTGTGGGAGTGCTGCCCCGGGTGCGGACATTCCAAGGGGTGCCCCGAAGAGAGCGGCAACTCCGTAGAGAGCGGTAGCTCCGACCCTTTATCTTTTGATGGGGCGCATGCTCACATTCGCTCAAGAACCACCCGAAGTGTGTTGAATCGATCCAGGCATGAGTTTGAGAATCCTTGGAAATCCTCCCAATTTTTCTCAACATAGTAACCCTTATTTTCCATAAATTTAACATCCCGGGACACATGTATTCTCCTAGTCTCGGGCACATGGCACTTGTACCCTTTTTGTGTTGTGGAATACCCAAGGAAAATACCCTTCATGCTCTTGACTTCGAGTGTTTTCCTCATCTCCCCTGGAACTAAGACAAACGCAACACACCCAAAAACTTTGAAATGATTAATATGAGGTTTAACTTTGTTGAGTACCTCAAAGGGAGTAAGGTCTCAGAGCACTTTTGTTGGGGTTCGATTGATGACATAACATGCAGTTATGACCGCATCACTCCAAAACGTCTTGGTACATTTGTATGGAACATCATGGCTCTTTTGAACCTCCATTAAGAGTCAATTTTTATGTTCAGCTACACCATTTTGTTGTGGGGAGTAAGGGCAACTCATTTGATGGACTATTTCGAGATTGTGAGGTTGGGTTTCCCATATATTCGCCTCCATTATCTGTCCTTAAGATTTTAATCTTAGCATTGTATTGGTTATCACATATATTAGCCTTACCTATCTTAAAGTACGGTTACCAAGTATTTTAATCTTAGCATTGTATTGGTTAGTCACATATAATTGGAAGGTTGTAAATGCTTTTAACACCCTATCTTTTAAAGGTAATAAGGTTAACCAAGTATAATTAGATTTCTCATCAATGAAAGTGATAAAGTATTTATAGTTTTCTCTAGACTCATATGGAGATGACCACATATCCGAATGTATTAATTCAAAAAAAAATTCGTAAATGGTAGAAGATTTGGGAAAAACCGATTTGCAATGTTTGCCAAGAATACATGATTCACACTCATCATTCTTAAATAACACATTAGGCAACAATAATCTTAAATCTCGACTATGGGTAATAGGATCCTCGATGGAAGGACTCTAAGACCATCGACTGAAGGACAAGGCTTAGACTCGGTTGTCGAGTTTCAGGCTAAATACACCAAAGATAAAGGGGAGACGACCTTCCTTGGGAAAAATCTCAAAGACAAAGGGGAGACAAGCTTTTTAGACATGCTTCAGCAGTATAAACTCAATGACTCACCCAACACTCAAGAACCGGAGCAGCAAGCAAGGAGTTCACGTCAACAACCTTCCCCAGAGGATCATGAAGACATACACTCACTTATAAAGGGGCTCCAGACGCTACCAAGAGAATTCGAATATGATGTTTATTTCTATGGATTCTTGACTCAATTAGCTAACTACTCGAGGTTCAATCAGACTAATTGAAGCTTGGGAGCCGATATTTATGTATTTTACAAGTTTGTCCTTCTACACTAAGGCCCTTATGCGCGACAACGTCAACTTTCGAGCAACATAGCCCAGCTAAGGAGCGTCCTTCACTCTGGACCACTTAGAGGTTATTCTTGGGCCTTTGAGTGATCCAACATGACCAAGAATGTATCAAACTCCCGAGGGGATCCTCCAGATACCCGCTTTACAATAGGAAGGTCCGAACCGACTCTGTTTAAGGAAAGTCTGGGAGCCACTTCGCTTAAGAGGTTGCAGACTTATGTGGCGACCAGGAGACACTCTAAGAAAATCAGAAGCATCCATGAGAGTCTTCCAATGCTCCAGAGCGCACATGATTAGGCGAATCCTCCCCATCAAATCTTCTCTAACGGCTTTAAGATCGACGGTCCTCATCACTTGTCTGTTGGACACTTAATTCTGTGATATTTCTTTCCTATTTTAAGCATATTACCATTGTAGTATTGAGCCTATATAATTTCAAGCCTTCCTTTGTATTTTTCAGACTTGAAAGACTTGAAACACTAGAATAATGCAACTTCTCCTTGTTAGAACACTTAGCCGCCTTCTCTTTCGACGAGTCAAGCTTGTGAGGATTCCAACTTGACGGACATGAGATTATCAGAGGAATAGTCACCCTCCTTTGTGGTTTTCATTCACACAATTCGACCAAAAAACTAGTATTCATCGGTTTGGACTCACCAAGGTCGAGCCGTTGAATTCATCTCCGAGACCTCACCACCAAGGCTCCTATCAATGGGGATGCCCAAGTCTAGCATGCCATAGGGCATTTTCACTAATATTGATACTAGAAAAGCAATATGGATGCATATTGCTCTTAGATTCATCTAGGGATACAATCCATTTTCGGCGGCTCTTTCTCCAATGATTTGATTTGTCTTAGTATCGTGAAAATATAATTTTTTAGAATCAATGATAGCTTTACATTTTAAATCACAAAAGGTCTTATTCACACTCAATAAGTTGGATGTGAATTTTGGCATATAAAACACATTAGATGATTTATTGAATAGCCGTAAATTTTTTATTCCCTTAATTGGAAATTTAGTACCATTAGCTATCTCTACACTACCTTTGGCCGGTTTAATGTTTTCAAGTAGGTTTTCATTACTAATTATGTGGTGTGTTGCTCCCGAATCAACAATAATAGTGTAGTAGTAATTTTTGAGACAAAAGAGGAGTTACCGGAATCCTTAAGTGCATTGATGGATTTGATAAGCTCGGCAATGTCGGATTTCTTCACATATTCCTTGTGATATACCGACATTTCTTTGGCCACCACCATAGATTTTTTTGTTGATCCTTCCTCGGTCCTAGATCCATCATCCTCCCCGTGTGCAAGATTGGCCATTTTGCCTTTGTTTTGCTCTCAACGGTTTTGCTTGATGTGTGGGTGTATGATCCAACATCGATCCTTGGAGTGTCCCTTTTTCTTGCAATGATCACACACCCATACTTTTTTCTCCTCATGTCGATAGGCCACTTTATTGGCCATTATAAGCTCCCCCTTACAACCAAGAAGACCTCGGTTTTCTTGTTCCCTTTAGATGAAACCGCAAACTTCCTCCAAGCTTGGGAGCTTTTCCGACCTTAGGATATGGTGAATGAGGTCACTTTAGACTGGATTGATGTTCTTCATGAGTCCAAAGACATTGTCCTGCTCCATTCTTTCACCTAGCACCATTGGATCCACAGTGGGAGGCCTAAGAATCTCAACTTCGGCCCAAAGTGACCGATACTTTCCAAACCACTTAGTGAACTCCATTTTTTCTTGTTTTTGCTCACTTAATTCCTTCTTTACCTCATAAAACCCGGCTGAGATTAGACAAGTTCCCATATACCTTTTTAAGAGTATCTCAAAGGTGTTTTGACACTTTCACAATAGGAATAAGCCTCATAGATGGATGAATCGATTGAGCTTTGCAAGACGATGAAAACCACTTGGTCATCTTGTACCATTTTTCCTTAATCTATCACCATTGCCTCAACCGCCTTGATTTCATTCCTTTCCTTGGCTTTTCCTGCAAGTTGGACCGACCTCATTGGAGCACCCACATCGACATGGTCCCAAAGTCCTTGGCCAATCAAGACATATTTTACGGTCCTAGACCACCACACATAATTCACTCCTTTGAGTGTCACATGAACACCAAAGTTCTTGGAGTTTTCCTTTGAAGATTTTCGAAGTAATTTTGAGAGAGAAAAGAGTGACTTTTCGATAATCAAATTACGAGAAAAGAGTAAATGAGTTTTGTGGAGTATATTGAGTAGGCGGAATTAGAGAGGGTCTCAAGAGCTTAATGCTCTGATACCATGAAATTCTAGGAAGAGTGAGGAAGAGAGATTTCAAGTAAGAGGGTATAGAGAAGAGTATATTGTGAAGAAGAAGAACTTTCTTCCTTAATTTTCATTAAGCATATTACACACATATATATAGGCTATATACATCTAATAAGATCAAGACATTAGAATACAACTAATTCTATAAGAGGAAAGAAGGAGGAAGTCGCCCACTCTTCCCGAGGAGCGCAGGGTGCAGGCGCTCCGCTCATCCCGAGGCAGCCGCGCCCTTCCGTGTCATGTGTGGGGACCAGACGCTCCAGCTCTTCCAACGGTCTCCTTCGGTCCTTTGAAAAATCCTAACGACTCCTTGAAGGCTAAGGTAGCCTTTCTCGTTCTTTTTGTCTCATCCTCACTCCCTCGGTTACTTGCTTGACAAGGATGTTAGCTTGTCTCACAAGTCTTCTTCGTTTATTGATTCTAAGTTAATACTTTCATTATAATTTCCAAATTTACTTTTGACTTTTCTACCCGGCTATTAGGTTAGAAGAGAAACATGTGATGTGCGGACGGTAACAGCTAATTTTACACGTGAGAGTTACATACACGTCGTTGTAAGTACACGCGGAAGACATGAACGGGAAAATGAAAACTGCCAAATTCAGAACAAGGTGAAAGAGTAGATTAGCGTTGAACGAGAGAAGCCAAATAATCAGACAGTTACTAACATGTGTTGTAAAGTACTCAAGATTTTTGAAACAGAGGTAAAACCGAAGAGAAACCTCTACTTATCTCAGTTACGAGATTTTGAAATCTTTTCTGCATTTAATATTCATAAGCATCTTAAGTAAATGTATCAATTCTTATGCATCTTTAGCTACTTCATCAGTTTTAACTACTCTTAGGGCATCTCCAAAAAGACTCTATTTTAAAGTTTCCCAAACTCTATATTTGAAGTTTCAAAGTGTTTCTCTCCAAAAGTAAAATTTCAAAACTTACTTTAAAAGTATTTGTATTTTATACAATGGTCCTTATATTTGTTACAACTAATATAAATTCATAAAACTTTTGATAAATAACTAATACATATATAAAAATATTACAACAATATTAATTAATAAAAACTTACATTAAAATATAAAACTAGAAATAAAAATACATAATTAAATATTGCATTACAAAAAATATCATATTATTCCACAAAATTATTTCCGTAATGCTCTCATATGTGATCAACTAGTGCATTTTGAAGTAAGAAATGAATCTCTTTATTTTTAATTTGTAGATTACGAGCTAAAAATTGTTGAAAACGAAAATCTTCATTTTCCGCCATTTCAATTGCTGCTTCTGCCACTGATCTTGTATCTTTTATCGGTGCATTGATATCACGTTCTTTGGACCTTGGGGATTGCTTATTGTTTGAACAAGAGTTGACCATTTTGGATAAATTCCATCAGCTAAATAATAACCCATGTTATAGAAATAAATTTAAAGATTTATGAGATATAAAAAAATTTAAAGATTAAAATGAGAAATGAGAAAATATTTAAGAATCATAAATAAAATATATAATTGTAATGACAAAAATGCAAATAAAAAGATGAAACTTCAAATCATAAATAAAATATATAATTGTAAGGATCAAAATGCAAAAAAAAAAGATGAAACTTAAAATTTGAAGTTTTGAGTAGTGACACTCTATATTTGAAGTTTTACTACCCAAAACTTCATATTTATTGTTTTAGAGTTTCTTTTTGGAGAACAAAAAACTCTATATTTGAAGTTATAGAGTGTCTTTTGGAGATGCCCTTAGAGTTCGTTGAAACGACACCCTTCCCCATGGTAAGAGAAGAAAGAATTAAGATGTTTCATCATCTCAACTACATGAAACGACGGTTTAATGGGATGCCTCTCACAAATTACGATACCTTCCACAATAACAATTAACGCCGTTCACAGCCTTTTCTATAGTAGGTTGTGCTTTTAGAAGCTCTACAATTTCATCAATTGTAACACATCTTGGAGAACCAAAAAGTGGATACCAAACATAAGCTTCACTAGCACCGAGCAGCTGTTTCGTCCAAAAAATCATCATCGGGGAAGGCAGAACAGCAAAGACCAGTTACACTCTCAATCTCAAGTAACGAAAATCTGCGAGTTGCCTAGAGAGGAGATTGCGGAAAAAGTCGGCCAACAAGCGAGCATTGCCTCATATGAAGCAGAAAACAATTCACCAAAAGGAGATGGTAAGATCGTTGCTAACTCCGATGATCCATCCAATATATTAACAATGTCAATCAGAAGCTGTAGTCTTCAGTATGAATTGATTCTGCCTTCCTTTGGGTACTGAGGCAATGAGAACAGTGGTTTAGGCCACACATCCTCATGGTCCACTGTATAAATAAATAAATAAATAAAAGTAATACATAGGAAGGACAAACGAACTAATAATGATAGCAACGTAAGAGAAATAAAGACAACTTGAGGAAAACTAATACCATATGAATACAAGTAAAACAAATTAAGCAAGCGAGCAAGAAAATCTTAAATGAATCTTGATTGTGACACATAACAGAACAATAAGACAACGGAAACAATAACAAAAAGGTTATAAGTAAAGAATCCGAAATAATGATCAGTGAATGATAATTAAGAAAGGCAAAGAGAAATCCACAAATCATAAAGTTAAGAGAAACATTGTGGAAACAACATTTCCTAAAGTAAGCAACATACCAATAACACAAACCCAAGAACCAAGCATGCAATAATATATGCATAGAAGTAGGAAAAGTAAATAAAAGCATGAACAAATAAAACCATTAAAATGAGTTAGAAATACAGACTCTGAAACAATGGGAACCATTAAACAATACCTCATTTTACGCATCCGTGTTACATTCCATGGTGTACTAATTTCAAACTCTCTATAGTTTTGGTTCCGAAATTGGTTTTGGAAGTTGTTATTATTTCAAAATTGATAATTGTTGATGATTGATTAGAATGTAATATCAAACTCTCTATGTTTTGGTTTTGAAGTAATTGTGGATATTGTGTTTAGAAATTAGTGATGATGTTCAATATTGATATATTGTGGATATTGTGTTGAAGTAGTATAGATTATCGATTGTGTTGAAATAGTGTAGATTATCAATTGTGTTGAGATAGTGTAGAAGATTGTATTTGACATATCTATTTTTTTCTTGCAGCCATGGTTCGAACTAGAGGAGGGTCACGAAGAGGTAGTGGTAGAGGAGATGTTGACGCCGAACCCGTTGAGGATATACACATTGAACATGAGTGAAGTGATGATGAAGTGTTAGAAGACAAAATTGTATGTATATTTCACTGTCTCTCTCTC
>JAKUCM010007041.1:0-40162 GCA_023374145.1 Lepidium sativum | reverse complement strand
CGAAACGACAACTAAAAATAGTTTTTTGTTATCGAGTTTCGGTGCGGATCACAAAAATAGCCGAAAGAGGCACCAGAACTCAAAATCTGAGGTCGAGAATTTGCCAATGGTACTCCGTTACATGTGCCAGGTCGTGGTTCTCTCACGGGGCTTTCCGAATTGGTGTTGACGGGACACGTAGTTCTCTGCGGTCTGAGAGTTACGACTCTTGCAAAAAATAAAAAAGAAGAAAATAAAAAAAGGGGGTGCAACACGAGGACTTCCCGGGAGGTCACCCATCCTAGTACTACTCTCGCCCAAGCACGCTTAACTGCGGAGTTCTGATGGGATCCGGTGCATTAGTGCTGGTATGATCGCACCCGTTAGTTAATGAGGTGCCATCGGATATATCCTTTCGACGGTCGTCAAGAGTCGCTTTATAATGTGGGCCCACTCCGTGGTTCGGCCGACGGTGGTTGGGTCGAAGAAACGCGTATCTGAATACATCGAAACGACAACTAAAAATAGTTTTTTGTTATCGAGTTTCGGTGCGGATCACAAAAATAGCCGAAAGAGGCACCAGAACTCAAAATCTGAGGTCGAGAATTTGCCAATGGTACTCCGTTACATTGCCAGGTCGTGGTTCTCTCACGGGGCTTTCCCGAATTGGTTGTTGACGGACACGTAGTTCTCTGCGGTCTGAGAGTTACGACTCTTGCAAAAAAAATAAAAAAGAAGAAAATAAGAAAAGGGGTGCAACACGAGGACTTCCTGGGAGGTCACCCCATCCTAGTACTACTCTCGCCCCAAGCACGCTTAACTGCGGAGTTCTGATGGGATCCGGTGCATTAATGCTGGTATGATCGCACCCGTTAGTTAATGAGGTGCCATCGGATTATATCCTTTCGACGGTCGTCAAGAGTCGCTTTATAATGTGGGCCCACTCCGTGGTTCGGCCGACGGTGGTGGGTCGAAGAACGCGTATCTGAATACATCGAAACGACAACTAAAAATAGTTTTTTGTTATCGAGTTTCGGTGCGGATCACAAAAAATAGCCGAAAGAGGCACCAGAACTCAAAATCTGAGGTCGAGAATTTGCCAATGGTACTTCGTTGCATTGCCACGTCGTGGTTCTCTCACGGGGCTTTCGAATTGGTGTTGACGGACACGTAGGTTCTCTGCGGTCTGAGAGTTACGACTCTTGCAAAAAAATAAAAAAAGAAGAAAATAAGAAAAGGGGTGCAACACGAGGACTTCCGGGAGGTCACCCATCCTAGTACTACTCTCGCCCAAGCACGCTTAACTGCGGAGTTCTGATGGGATCCGGTGCATTAGTGTTGGTATGATCGCACCCGTTAGTTAATGAGGTGCCATCGGATATATCCTTTCGACGGTCGTCAAGAGTCGCTTTTTAATGTGGGCCCACTCTGTGGTTCGGCCGACGGTGGTGGGTCGAAGAACGCGTATCTGAATACATCGAAACGACAACTAAAAATAGTTTTTTGTTATCGAGTTTCGGTGCGGATCACAAAAATAGCCGAAAGAGGCACCAGAACTCAAAATCTGAGGTCGAGAATTTGCCAATGGTTACTCCGTTACATTTGCCACGTCGTGGTTCTCTCACGGGGCTTTCCGAATTGGTGTTGACGGGACACGTAGTTCTCTGCGGTCTGAGAGTTACGACTCTTGCAAAAAAATAAAAAAGAAGAAAATAAAAAAAGGGGTGCAACACGAGGACTTCCCGGGAGGTCACCCATCCTAGTACTACTCTCGCCCAAGCACGCTTCACTGCGGAGTTCTGATGGGATCCGGGTGCATTAGTGCTGGTATGATCGCACCCGTTAGTTAATGAGGTGCCATCGGATATATCCTTTCGACGGTCGTCAAGAGTCGCTTTATAATGTGGGCCCACTCCGTGGTTCGGCCGACGGTGGTGGGGTCGAAGAACGCGTATCTGAATACATCGAAACGACAACTAAAAATAGTTTTTTGTTATCGAGTTTCGGTGCGGATCACAAAAATAGCCGAAAGAGGCACCAGAACTCAAAATCTGAGGTCGAGAATTTGCCAATGGTACTCCGTTACATTGCCAGGTCGTGGTTCTCTCACGGGGCTTTCCGAATTGGTGTTGACGGACACGTAGTTCTCTGCGGTCTGAGAGTTTACGACTCTTGCAAAAAAATAAAAAAGAAGAAAATAAGAAAAGGGGTGCAACACCAGGACTTCCTGGGAGGTCACCCATCCTAGTACTACTCTCACCCAAGCACGCTTAACTGCGGAGTTCTGATGGGATCCGGTTGCATTAATGCTGGTATGATCGCACCCGTTAGTTAATGAGGGTGCCATCGGATATATCCTTTTCGACGGTCGTCAAGAGTCGCTTTATAATGTGGGCCCACTCCGTGGTTCGGCCGACGGTGGTGGGTCGAAGAACGCGTATCCGAATACATCGAAACGACGACTAAAAAATAGTTTTTTGTTATCGAGTTTCGGTGCGGATCACAAAAATAGCCGAAAAGAGGCACCAGAACTCAAAATCTGAGGTCGAGAATTTGCCAATGGTACTCCGTTACATTGCCAGGGTCGTGGTTCTCTCACGGGGCTTTCCGAATTGGTGTTGACGGACACGTAGTTCTCTGCGGTCTGAGAGTTACGACTCTTGCAAAAAAATAAAAAAGAAGAAAATAAAAAAAGGGGTGCAACACGAGGACTTCCCGGGAGGTCACCCATCCTAGTACTACTCTCGCCCAAGCACGCTTAACTGCGAGTTCTGATGGGATCCGGTGCATTAGTGCTGGTATGATCGCACCCGTTAGTTAATGAGGTGCCATCGGATATATCCTTTCGACGGTCGTCAAGAGTCGCTTTATAATGTGGGCCCACTCCGTGGTTACGGCCGACGGTGGTGGGTCGAAGAACGCGTATCCGAATACATCGAAACGACGACTAAAAATAGTTTTTTGTTATCGAGTTTCGGTGCGGATCACAAAAATAGCCGAAAGAGGCACCAGAACTCAAAATCTGAGGTCGAGAATTTGCCAATGGTACTTCGTTACATTGCCACGTCGTGGTTCTCTCATTGGCTTTCCGAATTGGTGTTGACAGACACGTAGTTCTCTACGGTCTAGGAGTTACGACTCAATTTCTCTCAAAAACAGCCAGTTTGGAGAAAGTTATTTACCCAATTTGACTAAATCCTCCTTAAATATCTCCCAAGAATCTTGGAAAAATACAGTCGTCATCCCGTCCGGTCCTGGTGCCTTATCACTAGTCATCGAGAACAGGGCCTGATAAACTTCCAAAACCGTCGCTGGGCGCATCAACCTTTGATTATCAAAATCAGTAATTTTAGTTTCTAGTTCTTCCAATTCCATTGTCGAGTCTCCCGTTGCTGGAGAATAATTCGGTAAAATATCTTGCTGCTTCAGCATAAATTTCCGTGTCCTTAGTTAGCCATGTACCCTCCCTTGACATCAAACCGATAATTCTATTTCGGGCTCTGCATTGCTTAGTTTGGGCATGAAAAAAGCGAGTATTCTCAATCCCCTTCCTGAAGCCATCTAATCCTGTTTTTTTGTTTCCAGTATCTCTCTTCATCGAGATAGGAATCTCGTAGTTCCTTATGAGCAGTCTCTAGCATACCATGATCTAGTACTGCACTATTTTTCAATCTTCTATTGCCTGTTTTAAGTCACTTTTTTTTTTCTATCTGTGGAAAAAGTGTTATGTCGCCATTTGATAATTCGTGCCGACACCGCCGTATCTTTTCTGATATGGTGTACTGTGAATTAGAAGTATGATCACCCCAGCTAAGTCCAAACCGTATCGGAGAATTCTGTCCCTCCCAATCCAACGACTGTCGAAAATAAACTGACGCCGTTTAGAGATTACCACGTCCGAGAATCGTTCCCACATTGGGCGATGATCCGATCCAATCATATCTAAAATATTCCACAACTGATTTTGGAAACATGTCATGCCATTCTTCATTTCCAAAACTCTTATCCAACATACAGCGAACCACCCCAGTTTTGTCGGACACCCCGCCAGGACCAGACGTTTCCTAGTTTTGGAAAATCAATCAATCCGCAATCCTGCAACATTTGATTTAAATGCTACAAACTGAGATACAGGACGTAATGACCCACCTAGTTTTTCATGATTGCCTGTCAATTCATTGAAATCCCCAATTATCAACCATGGCTCTGATCGTTGAGTTCCCATTCGAGTTAATCTCTCCCACATATATGCCCTTCTATTTAATACCGGTTCACCATACAGGAACGTTATAAAAAAATTTTGTCCCTTCACCTCCAATGAAATATCAATCATATTATGATCTTTATGCCCAATTTGCACTTTCATATGATCCATATAATATAATGCTAATCTCCCACTTCTCTGCCAATAGGCTCCATTACAGTTAGATAATCATAACCAAAATGTAGTTGAATTTTTTCCATAAAATAAAATTATTTTTGGTTTCAGAGAGAAATAAGAATTCTGGTTTAAAACGCTTCCAAATATCCCTTAAATAACTAATTGAAATACTATTTACCAATTCCTTGACAATTCCAACCAAAATATACTAATCATTTAAAACTTAAAATTTCATTGGACTCTTGTCCTTGTCCCTAGATACATTCTCCTTCACTAATTTAGTTTTCGGGGTTTTCCTAGGTGACATTGCTTTTAAAGCTAAAGTTTTCTTGAACTGAACACCTCTGATGGGTGTGGTAGTCTTGAAGTCGATTTGGTAGATCCACCTTTCTGCTTGACTTGCTCTGTGACCTTACACTTCTGCAAAGTTTGTTCCAATTCGGCATTGATTCTGACCCGATCTGCCTCAGTCATTGTCTCCACATTTGCCACCACTTCGCAGAAAGCAATATCTTTCAGCAGATCTTCTTCGGTATAATGAAGAGTATCATCCTGCTCAAAATCCATCTCTCCGACCTCCTTAACCGCTTCCTCTTCACTCAGAGTTAGCTCTAAACCATCATCAGTCGACAAATCGTCCAATGGTGATTCAGTCTCAGCAACATCCTTGTTTTCTAATTCTGGATCGGCCTGCTTCCCCACAGCTGCAGCTGACAGAGGCTTAGCCACTTCGTTATCCAGTTTTCCTGTTTCCAAGGCTTCTTTCTCCTTTTTCTGAAACAATGGCCTTCGCACCTGCAAGGTACACATGGAAACAGCCAATATTATAACCCATATATGACACGTAAAAAAGTTTCTAAAATGATACCAGCAATGCAAATATTCAAACAAGTATGTATGCCAGCGTACTATTTTAGCTGAATCCACTCTCGGCCTTAACGAGGAGAGTCCTCGCCTGCGGCCCTTTGCCATGATCGGAGCCAGTTGTCCACCTTCTCCTTGTGTACTTCCCATTAAGACGGCTCCTTTATAACTTTTTGGTTTGGAAGCTGCCACCAACTTGCTATGATCAACATTCCCGCCTCCTACAGATATGTTTTTAGCCTTATAACATTTAGTAGACTCATGTGTCATTCTAAAACATAAGCTACAGAATCCGACTAATCTCGTATATTCAATTAATATCCTCGATTCTTTACCCTCCCTCGAATTCTAAGACAACCGAGAAAACGAGAGGCTTAGAACAAGGTAACTCCACCAGGACCATCCCTTTTACCACAGTAACCGCTATAGATTTACCTATAGATTCTGCTACTATTCTATATACTTCTTTCACTCGATATTCGAATGGAAGAGTAAACCTAGCCCATAATTGGATAGTGCTTGGATAGTCAGCCCCAGCCATGGCCCTCCAGGGGGCATATGTGACCATCCAGCCATCAAAGTTGATGGCTCCATTCTCCAAAACCCTAGTTAAATCCTCTTCTAACTTAAACTCGAATTGGAAACGTCCATTCCCTAGATTAAAGCCCTCTAACCTGTCCCTACCAAATCCCAGAACTGAGGCATTCGAAAGAGTAGAGTATCCACGTTTTGGCTAAGGGGGTTTCAAGCAACGCCCCATGAGGACCTTAGATGATCGACTTAGTAAGTCGCTATTATCTATTTTTGGTATCTTAATTTCAAACCTCTATTTGGTGACCCACGCTCAGCAATATTCCTACCCACGTATGTTTGAGATATACTTTCCCAGTTTCTTTTTGATTATGCTATAGACCCCTCGTTTTCTTTTTTCTCAGAGAGTATACTAGCAGCTGTTGAAAGTTTAGCGAAGCCTGTACTAGTATTTATAGAATGTAATCTCCAATCTCGATCTAGATTCACTATATGATTCAGGATTATCCCTTGTATTTGAAAATTCAATTCAAAGCTTATCCTTATCCCACAGTTATAATATATTTTCCATAGACCCTTGTTGTAACTGAATTCCAAAGTGGATATATCAGCTACCCTATTTTTTAGGGAATTGAAATTATCTCTATCTAGTGTTGAGAGCGTTACCTGGAGATATTTTTGAAGTATCCCAGTGAAAATCGCATCTTTATCCCACCAGATTAGCATGAATCATGCCAGTTTATGAGATAAGAAAACCCTCTTAGATATTTGTTGAAATTTGATAATATCGTTCCACCAAAATATATATTAGTAGAGATCGAGAGTCTATACTGTAGACCTTGTATCTATGTTGTAATGCCTCTGTCCAGCAGAGAAAAACACAATTTTCTCACCACATACCAGAATATACATAGCAATCCCAGAGGTCATAATCTCATTCTCAGTTCTTTCTAGTATCCACCAGGACTTTTTGTCTAACTTGTATGCAAGCCTAATACTAATGCATTTGAATATTTTAAATAGCCAGACAGTACTTTCCTCCCATTTAAACATGACAGATTGTAAATCAATAGGCTTCTCAGAGGGTTTGGAAATTTTGTAATCCTTTAACCACTTCTGCAAAACACAACCTATCACATGTAGTTTTCCCTAATAGGTTATGGTGGTTAATGTATATTCCAGTTAAACCCACCGATACAATTATCTTACCCCATGAGATCAAATCCCCCTAAGGTATTTTAACCATATTCAGTAAAAATCTCAGGAAACCTAACCTGCATCTTCCCGAGAGTCTCTATTTCCCACCATTCTGTAATCCTACCATTGCCAAAGACTAGCATGTACCTCCATATTTGGCATGTTTGTACACTCAGTTCCAAACCTGCATATACCATCCGAAGGTGAATTAGCAACTGACCCACCAAATTGGTTCTGCAGAGTCTGCTATACCCTAGTATATGAATCAATGTATTCTCACCAAAGTATATAGGTTCTGAGGTATTAACAAGTAATATACCACTCCTCCAAATATCTCTAATATCAAGACTATGGTCAAATGTACTTACAATTTCAAAGAAGTTCGAATAATCATTCTTATGAACTTGTCTATGCCATAAAAAAATTTCTCATTTTCTTTGGTTCTCTACCCCAGACCTTCTGCTATGTATAAACTTCTTATTGTGAAGATTATACTGACCCTGAGAAATGATAGGACTTAAGGCATAGAGGTTTTAATCTCCTTACCATATTTCCCCTGTTTCTCTCATTTAAACCACGTTGATAAGAAGTGACCAATGTCACAGAATGCATCTATCTTTAACCGATTCCAAATTGTTGCGAATCTAGGTAGTAAACTTGTTGTTTTCCATTTAGCTCCCAGTTGTGACTTCATTAAAGTAAGGCCATTGCCTAACTTGAACTCTACAAAAGTCCTTTAACTTTGAACCTTTTTAAACTTCTAAGTCGATTTCTCCTACGGATCCTTTTTAAATCCGTATATATAACCCTGCCACAGACCCTATGTGATCGTGACCAAGGAGATTTGATCAACACTCTAACTCGGATCATTACTAAACCCTTGGATGTGAATGTAATGTTATCAACATCCGTGGATCCGCTCCCCGGTTTCAAATCTATTAATTTCTCAACAATAGTTCCCATTGTGATGTCCAGTTTCTCTAGTTGCATTTCATTTTTACCAAAATCACCGCAAATCACCACAGAGATCTCCAACGTTTCCGAAAAATTCCGAAATGTACCACGAATCCTAAACCTTAGCAAAGAAACACTTACCTTACACCTGCCTCACCCTCGCAAAGTTGACGGACGCTTCCACCAACCACACATACACGAGATCGAATCGCCTTTGAAAATTGGATCTGCTGTCGCAAGACCGCAAACCCCCGATATCCGCAATACCTGGCTCACTGGATTCGCCACCCCTACGCCGGCTGAACTCGGTGAACGGAGACGCCTGAACCCGCATGAAACGATCGAGATCCGCCGTCGAACTCTCTAACCCTAAATCGCCTTCAAATTTTAGAGATTTAGATTTTTGTTTTGTTTTAATATTTTAGTTTTTGTTTTTAAATTTTCCAAAAAGCTAGTTTTTAGTTTTTGGATAAATCAATGTTAATTTTTTTAAAAATGAATTTTTTTTAGTTTTTAGGTAAACAAAAAACATGAAAGGTAGAATACAATGTAAAAACAGTTTTGAGGTTTTCAAAAATTATTTTTATAAAATTATGATTAGCTAAAAATTAGGTTTTTCAAAAGCAAAAATCAAAAACTAGTTAAAGCCTATGTCTTTCCAATTTTCGAATACAGTTACCTCTGTAGCCAACACTATATAACCTCTCGAGTTCGTTATCTGCGATTTCGAATTCAAACCCTCACTTCAATCTTCATCTCATCTTCTTCTTCGATAGTCCCGCGCTCGACTACGAGATTCGAAATTCTCATTCATCTCTCTCTCTCATTTCCATGAATGATCACATTCTCATCTCCGATGGAGAGGATCAAGCTACTCCACTTCCATCTCTTTCGAAACGGCTCGTAAAGATCCGATTTTTACCATACTGATTTCGGATTCTGATCCGACTCCGCAGAAGCAACCGCCGGAATCTTCTTCTACTCCTATTTCGTCCCTGAGACACCCTCTCTCCGATGATTTCTCTATCGTCAAGTGTTCCTTGGGTCACAGAGATTTAAATTCAAATCGCGAAGAGATGTTCTCGGTAAGTTAACGTTCGTGCTCGGAATTTTCTCGATTCTCAGAATTTAGGTTAGTTTTATAGAATGCTTTTTCTAAATATGAATTGATACCGGAAAGCTTGTTCCTTTTGTGAAATTTTGTAATTTCTGAGAATTTATGAGAATTTTCACTTCTCTGTAGTTAGGTTGGTGTAACTTGAATCATCAGGCTAAACAGTGATTTGCTTACTTCTCGATGTTTATTTCTAGGAAAACGGATAATATCTCTGGACTCGGATTTTGAAGAAAGTCCTCAACCTGGAACTTCGAAGAAGTATGAATCCGTGCTTGCTGATCATAGGGAGACACGTTGTGGATTGGAATCTGGAAACCTGTGAGGCATACGATAAGAATACTATAATACATGAGACAAATATAGGTTATGCTTACCCCAAAAATTCAAACTTTTGTGTATTTATCAAAGTATGCATGATGAACTTTACTTGTTTTTGTTCACACATAAATGCTCCGTGCTGTTCCTTTCAGATGGCAATGCTAAATGGATGCATGAAGTCAGTTTTCGCCCTTCGCTGACAAATGATAACTATCGAGGTATATAACTGCAAGGAACTAATACCATATTTTTTGTTATTTGTACAAGATGAACTTTCGACTATTCTTTGTGTGCTTTTCTAAGCTTTCTTATAGCAGATGTGGCAATTCTGGATTCCCTTAATGTGCCATTTGTTTGTATTGTATCTTCAAAGTCCAGGGTGATGCTGTGGATTCTTTCATTTTGTTTTGCAATGGTTTCTTGCTTTTATTTCTAAGTGGTAGTAGCTGTATACACATTGAAATTTTCTTGCTCTTGATATAATCTGAAAATCAGGTAGACTCTGACCAAGAAAAAGAAAATATAAGCGTGGAGAATACTGGTATAAACGAGCAGATCAGAAGTGATAAGATAACAACTCTTCCTGGTGAAGCGTTTCCAAAAAAGCAGCTGTTGAAGGGAAGAGAAAGCCCGTGCCATGGAGGAAAAGAAGTTAAGAAAAGAGGTAAGTGTTCGCTATATGACTTTTCTATATTGTATTTCCTGATCAGTAGTTAAACTGGCTTCCATCATCTAGCAGAGAAATTACAGAAAGCAGCCTTGAAAGCAGAGGAAGCTGAGCGTAAAAGATAGAGAAGGAAAAGAAAAAATGGGAAAAGGGAAAGTTAGCCCTTAATTCTATTGTTGCCAAGATTGATACTAAAGTTGTTGAAGGATCCATTGGAGGTAAGAAATTTCTCTCTTCATTGTACAATACTTAAATCTATGCTTTACATGTTTGCTCTTTGATTCTCTTTTTTGTTTTGTTTCATATGAAAGGTTGTTTGTCACTTAAGTATAGACACTGAGTACCTTTGGTATGAATGTTAATGTAGGACTTCTGCTTTCAAGGTTCTCTGAGAAAGGCATTACAATCAGTGTAGGCCCTAATCCAATTGAGAGATCCATTGTGTGGACGATGACAATTCCAGATGATATTGCTCCGGTACGAGCAAATCCCTCGTTGGATATTTTGTCTATCTTTCAACGTTTATTAACTTGCTTGCATCTTGAGTCTCACAATATAATGTATTAAAGTAGGCCTTATAAATTAGAACTTGCAACTAGAATCAGCTCTCCCTGTCTGGTCTGTGTGCTTGTTTATTGTGAGGATAGCCAGGTTAGTTCAACATGTGTATTTCTTTGAATTTTGGATCATACTCTTCTATGGTGTAAGCTTTATGTCTTTATAATTTTAGTAGTGGTTGACAAAGTTATAAATTTCGTCCCTGGCTAGTTTTTCACTTGTAGGAGGGGGAAATAACTATTTAAACTTCATGTTGCCTTATTCTGTGTGTTCAGATCCATGCATTTGTACATTAATTATCAAACTATTTTTTGTTTCAGTGTTTCTTTCAAACGTTTTCTGTTAACTTCATCTTTAAGAATGAGATAGTTGCCTATTACAAAACTAGATCGATCAAAGATTACTTTTTAACACGTGATATTGAATTGAGTAACATATTATGAAGTAATTTATGAACAAAAGAAATGAATCCCTTTTGCCATGGGTTAAAGGACCTTAGAAGATTCGTGCTTGACTAAAATTGTATGAATCTTATGTATTCGGTATCTTATTTAACTCTTAACTAGCATCTTCTTTTATCTGTTGCAGCTTTTGCCACACGGGCCAAAGATTCCTTATGTGCTACTTGTGTATGAGGCTGAAGAATTTTGTAACCTTGTTGCTAACGGAAATTTTTTAGAAAACATCTCAAGAGTTCAGAAGCAGTACCCATCTTATACAGTGTGCTACCTCACCAATAAGTTAATGTCCTACTTAAAGAAAAGGTGTGTTTGATAAACTAAATTGGTGTTACATTAATGTTTTCATCATAAGCTGAATAAAAATAAACTTATAGGGAAAACGGAGAGTATAAGAAGCCGGGAAATTGGAGACGGCCTCCTATCGATGAGGTAATAAAATACCTAATGAGCATGTAGTTGAAAGACAACTTATTTATTTCTCCTAGGTTTGTGTTCTTAAAACAAATTTTGGGATGTTTGATGTGTATCGCACAGGTACTTGCAAAACTAACTACTCACTATGTTAGAGTACATTCCAGACACTGTGCAGACGAGGCAGAGGTGGCTGAACATGTTGTTGGCTTAACAACCAGTCTGGCATCTTGTCAGTTCAGGTACTATTAACCAATAGTATCTTGATTAAAATCAGTAATGTTTAAATCATATGCGTCTTTAAGTGTTTAACAAGTTAAAATAAAGATTCCACATGAATTGCTCATCACAAAACATCGGCTTTTCGTTAAAATCAAATATATAAAGCGTAAGATAGTCTTAGATGATACAACCGAGTATCAAAGTTCCAGTAAATCAACATTAGGTAGGACTTAGTTGATGATGATTGTGCAGCTGATAATATATTTTTCTGCCTGATTTTGAAGTAAATCTAACCTTAGCTCTATTATATGATGCACAGGAAGAAATTAACTATGTTATCAGTAAGTGCTAATGGTGCATTAGTCTCCAAGGATTCAGTTGACAAGCACTTGATTAAAAAGAGTTCATGGTAAGTAAAATAGACACATTTTTTATTATAGCTTGTAATTTAGTCTCTCTGAATCTGTTTAATAAGTAAGATATATATATATATATATATATATATAGGTTAAAAGCGTTAGTAGCAATACCAAAGGTACAGCCACGATATGCTATAGCAGTATGGAAGAAATATCCATCGATGAAGTCTCTTCTTAAGGTTTATATGGATCCTAACAAATCTGTGAGTAGAAACAAAGTGCGGATTTTGAATTGACTCAGTTTGTTTTTTCTAATTGTTTCTGAAGCAGTATTGTGTGTTGTATTGGTTTTGAAATGGGAATCCTCAGGTTCATGAGAAAGAATTTCTACTGAAGGATCTGAGAGTGGAAGGCTTAGTAGGAGGAGAGATAAGGTTAGGTGAGGTTTGTTCGAAGCGGATATACAGAGTTCTCATGTCTCACAATGGAGCAATTAAGACTGATGACGTCGAAAATGGTGCTGCTTCCTTCACGGCATCTCTACATTTTAGTGCCACATAATTAGGACATAATGAGTCGGGTTGATTTCAGTCTTGGTGCCAACTTTGTATCTCTGATAAAGATGTAATGAGCAGAGTGAAATAAAAGGGGAGTGTTAACTTGCAGAAGACGCAAGGTAGTTTGGTTACCAATGGATTTCTCAATAGTAACCATATGAGCGTACTTAGCAAACACTGCAAGGAAGCAGTGCAATAAAATTCATTAGCAACGATTGTTATTTGTGTACTTGTTATTAGGTTAATAGAGAGAGAGGGAAAGGAGGTTGGTCTTTTTCTTGTTTTTTTTTCCCTTTTCTATCTGAAGACTGAAGAGTGTGGTCTGTTGACTGATTTATATGTTTTTTACAAAGAAAGTCTAATCCTAGGATTTCGGGTTATTATAGTATTTAAAGCGATTCTTTTAAAGTCTTAATGGCAATGATCCAGCATTTTTACCATGGATGTGCGTTGACCTCGGTGGAGTTTGTCACCGACGGCATCTGCAACCTGTGCTACAAAGATAAACCTATTGCATTCGCTTGTAACACTTGCAATTTTGATCTCTGTGAATTTTGTTCCAAACTGCCGCAAAAGGTGTCACATGATTTTCACCCAAAAAACCCTTTATAGTTTTGTCTGGGAGAAGATGATCGGAAGCCGAGGTACGTTGTCTGTTCAGGGTGTGGGAACATGTGTTCTGGCTCCTTGTACGAATGTAAAGAATGCAAGGTCTACTTGGATTTGGAATGTGCAGTTGAGGCAAACATTTTCAGGGGTTGGGATGTCAAAGAAAAGCTCCATGACAGCTATTACCACTTGCTTAGAAGGTATAAAGCAGGGCCAGATGCTAGAGATCCAACATCCTGTGCATCCAGTACACCCTCTAGAATGTCTTGGTTACGTACGAACTTGTGGTGGTAAGACATATTGTGATGCGTGTAAAATTTTGTTCAACAGTACTGTCCCGTTTGTTTGCCTAGAATGTGGTGTTGATTTTCATCTCAGATGTGCAGACTCCTTGCTGAGAGGTCTGATGCACAAGTCTCATGAGCATAGATTGTTTTATGTGCCTAATAATGCTAAAGAAGTTTTTGGTTAGGACAATCCTTGTCAAATATGCATGAGATCTGTAGTGATGAGCTCTCTCGATTGCTATTACCACTGTGTAGAATGTGGTTTGAAGTTTTCTTTCGAGTGTCTTGAGATACCAGAGTCCATCGTCAAGAAGATATATCACATTCATCCACTCATAATGTAAAGTGTTCACTGCCGAAGACGATTCTTTGGAGTTTTGTGGTGTTTGCCAGACAATGGTACGCGCAACACATCATGTTTATTCATGCGAAGAATGTGATTTTCTTGGCCACATTGAATGCATTCAACGCGAGGTAATCATTGTTTAAGAAAAAAATTCTTCTAGTAATAATGTTAATGATATGCTACTCTTACTAATGAATGATAGGAAGGGCCATCCCTGATGTACTTAAAAGATTTGTACCCTGGCGATGAAAACATCAATAAACCAACATATTTAGAGGACTATGAAACCAACAAAGTAGAACAGAAAATATTGGTATGAGTTTTGAACACAGTGATATACCTCATTTATACCGACTTATAGCTTACTAATTCATATGTTTTATTTAGTCTTTGTTGTGTATTTAGAGTCCTTTCAGGTACAAAACGCAAGGATACTTTGGATTCCACATGCTGAGCAAGATTGAAGCTTAACTTTGGATTCCTCCACTACGAGATAATGGATCGATCGATCAACACCAAGATCGATCGATCACAACTTTAGAAAGAGAAAACTACGCTCGACCCATTGATCTACTTCTCATGCCTGACACGATCAACCTCCATCCATCTATATCGTGCGCACGATCCACTGCATGACAGAGCACCCAAATATCGATCGAGCTATGTAGGAAGAAGTTACGCACGATCTTTTGCACGATTTGGAAGCTTCACGATCGAATGAAGAAACATTGATCGATCGAGCAGTTGAAGGATCGATCGATCAATGACCCTGCGAAGCGAAAACCAGATTTCCTTATTTTTGTACGAGTTCGATTTACTCTATATATTAGGTCAAAAACACGTTATTAAGAGATTTTGGCAGATGAAAAAGACACAGACTTCTATTGTAACCTAGAGGAGAAGAATTTGGATCTCTACACCATTGGAGAAGAATTCCTAAACCTCTATTCTATCTATTTTAAGTTTTCAATGAAATTCTTTACAATTGCTTGCTCGTTATGTATTTCCATGTTTGAGTAGTTCATAATCAAGTCTAGGGTATTCTAAAGATCTCAAGGGACATAAGGGTGAGGAACAAATAGGTTTTAAATATGGAATCTCAGCCTAGAAACATGGTTAATGCTTAGATTAGAGTAGCTAACTAATCTATGATCTTAGGTTACTTATTATCCTAGAAGTTTAATAAGAATCAGAATCTTTCTAGGTGAGCAACTCTTTCACTACCAACGAGAGTTGATGCTAAATTGAGTTGTGGACACTTAAGAACTGTTAATACTGCATGGTTAGAATTCTAGAACCAACGAGAGTTAGGATCTCTAGAATTTAAGCATAGTGATTATCACTGAGAGAGTGGGTTAGTCAATTTTTATTTCTTAGTCGAGAACGGAATTGAACTTTCCTGAATAGATTC
Organism: Lepidium sativum; assembly: GCA_023374145.1. NCBI lineage: Eukaryota > Viridiplantae > Streptophyta > Magnoliopsida > Brassicales > Brassicaceae > Lepidium > Lepidium sativum. Next base: position 24,933 of record JAKUCM010007041.1, on the reverse strand, counting down.
CTCATCCTAACCTTGATTTCCTTATGAATTCCCTAAGATTGATGTTTTCTAAATATTGTTTACATTAAATTTCTTAGTTATAATCGATTCCAATCAAAATACCCATCGACTTAGCTCTAGTTAAATAATTCAATTGTTAGTGTGATAATTGGTCTTTGTGGATTCAATCCCTAAATACTATTTCGTTTGATGTGCACTTGCAGTAGGATATAGGGTTAAAACTCGTTGTATCATGTTTTTGGCGTCGTTGCCGGGGACCAATAACATTACCTTTCGATTATTTATTAAATTAGAGACTAAGACACCTTTGTTTACCTTTTGTTTTTATTCCTTTGTTTTGTTTTTCAGATCTGATCTTATAATGGCTAATAGAGGAGAAAGCATAGCTGATCCCACGAGTCAGGAAGCTACATTAGAGCAGTTGAAGCGAGAGATTGAAGAGCTGAAACGGGAAAGAGATGCTAGAACATAACATATGCCAAGAAGAGCTATCGGTGAAATAGGAACTCCTCGCAACTACTATCAATGAAGGTTGCATTGATTATGAGTTGAGTCCGCCTCTGATAGCATTGGTTAGACAGTTTACCTTTCACGATTTCCCTGCTGAAAACCCTATATATCATCTCGAAAACTTTGAGAAAATCTGTAGTACGACAGCACCTAGAGGGATCCCTGAGGACTATGCTAAGTGCAAACTTTTCAAGTTTTCTTTGGAAGGAAAGGGGACCAAATGGCTTCAGTCTTTACCAGCATGATCGTTAACTTCATGGAATAAGTTATAAACAAGTTTTTAGACCACTTATTTACCAAAGAAAAAACTGCTAAGTTGAAGAACCAGATTTCAAACTTTCATCAAAGAGACGATGAGTCTTTTGGAGAAACATGTGATAAGTTGAAAGGATATAGAAGGGATTTTCAACACCATGGTTTCAGAGATGAACGAGTTCTGAACTTCTTCTATAGTGGATTGAGTTGGAGTTTCAAGAAGATACTTAATGCTTCGAGCAAGGGAGATTTCACTACAAACACGAGTGAGAGCGCCTTCCAACTGATTGAGAATTTGGCTGTGAGTACAAGAGATTTTCGGGATCACAAAGATTCTTCATCTAACATGGATAGATATGCAGGGATAGGTGAGAAGTTGGATCAATTCATAGCTCCAAGTGAGTTTAAGAGGAAGTCTGTTAAGCTTTATTCATCTAAAAAGAAACCTAATCTTCAGGACCATCAATCTGAAGTACTTTACACCGAACAAAAGACTACAACAAGTCCTACTCCTTCATCTACTGACGAGATTAAAACTTTATTGGAGCAGGTCATTCAGGGACAATATAGGACTATGTTTGAAATCAATAATCAGATGAGAGTGATGTACTCGGAGTTGAGTTCCAGGATTGATTATGTTATGTACAGGGTGGAAAACACGATATTTCCTCTCAGTTCAAATGATGATCATCAATCTTGTGATGCTGTTATGTTGAGAAGTGGTAAGGAGCTTGAAGCAAACTTCCAAAAACCGAGACAAGAGAGAGTAGTGGTCAATGTTGATGATGATTGAGCTGAAGAGATTTATGAAGAAACTGCCACACCCACGCCAATACCAGAGCAGTTTCCAACACCTGAGAGAGAACCATCGCCAGCATCCATATCTCGTAAGCAATCAGCAGCACCTGAGAAATCATACGTACCAGTACCACCATATCTTATCCCACCAAAGAAGCCTAAAAAGGATTTGGAGAACGCTAAGTGTAAGGAGTTATTATTTGTTGATGTCTTGCAGATGATACCTTCACTTAAGAACTATGTCAAAAGCCTAGTGACAAACAAGTTCATAGGAGAAGAAAGAGTGATGATGATTACACAAGATTGCAGTTATAGACTTCAAAATCGGCTCCCTAAGAAAGAAGAAGATCATGGGCGGTTTGTGCTTTCAGTTTGGATAGGTAATGTGACCTTTGCGCGTTCATTGTGTGATCTAGGCTCTAGTGTAAACCTAATGCCATATTCTGTAGCCTTAAGGTTAGGATTCTTAGAGTTCAAGCAAACAAAGATCTCTCTTATCTTTGCAGACCGTTCAGTGAAATTTTCAGTGGGTATTCTCGAGGATCTTGATGTCGAAGTTGGGAATGCATTAGTACCAACAAATTTTGTAGTGCTGAAACTAGATGAAGAACCTAAGGACCCTCTCATCTTAGGTCGACCCTTTCTCAGAAAATTAGGTGCTATGATTGATGTCAAAAATGGAAGAATCGATCTACAGCTAGGAGATATGACGATGAGATTTAAGATGTACAAGGTGCTAAAGAAACCGATGTTGAATGGCATGACTTTTTCTGTTGATACTTCTGAAGAAATTCCAGAAGAATTGAATGAAGAGATATTTGTTTAGGACCCTCTTGAGCTGGCACTTACAAGGATAGAGTCTAAATTTGGGTTTGCAAACGACGAAGCAACAAGTTATGCTAGGATGATGGATTCTTGTAAGCAGATCGAGGAGATGGTAGCCTATGCAGTTTTAGATCCTCCAAAACACATGGTCATACCTTCAGCCTTGACCAATCCTTGGAGTGAGTTAAAAGCTCCCATAGTCGAACATAAGACTTTTCCAGCAGGGCTAAGGTATGTGTTTCTTGGTCCTAATTCTACTTATCCTGTAATCGTTAATGCTAAGTTGAATGGTTTTGAAACGGAAACACTTATTAGAGAACTTTGAAAGTATCATAGAGCTATAGGTTAATCATTAGATGATATCCATGGTATTTCACCTAAGTTATGCATGCATAGGATACATCTGATTGATGAGTCTAAGAGCTCTATAGAGAACCAAAGGAGGTTGAATCTGAATCTAAAAGAAGTTGTCAAGAAAGAGATAATGAAACTGTTGGAAGCAGGGATCACATATCATGTATCCGATAGTAATTGGGTTAGTCTTATCCATGTTGTACCTAAGAAAGGAGGCATTACTGTAGTCAAGAATGAGAATAATGAATTGATACCTACTAGAACTGTCACAGGTCATAGGATGTGTATTGATTTCAGAACACTAAATTCTTCTACTAAGAAGAATCACTTTTCTATGCCCTTCATGGATCAAATGCTTTAGAGATTGGCTAACCATTCTTACTATTGTTTTTTAGACGGTTATTCAGGTTTCTTTCAGATCCCCATTCATCCTGACGACCAGGAAAAGACGACTTTTACATGTCCCTATGGTACATTTGCATATCGCATAATGCCATTTGGGTTATGTAATGCTCCAGCTACTTTTCAAAGATGCATGATGTCGATTTTCACTGATATGATTGAGGATATTATGGAAGTTTTTATGGATGACTTTTCTTTGTATGGTTCTTCTTTCTCTGGTTGTCTTTCGAATCTATGCAGGATTCTCCAACGTTGTCAAGACAAGCATTTAGTGCTCAATTGAGAGAAATATCATTTCATGGTTATAGAGGGGATTTTACTCGGTCACAAGATATCAGGAAAAGGGATTGAAGTTGACAAAGCGAAGATCGAGGTAATGACAAGCTTAAAATCGCCAACCTCAGTCAAGGAGATCAGAAGTTTTCTCGGTCATGCCGGTTTCTACAGGAGATTCATTAAGGATTTCTCGAAGATAGCAACACCACTCACTCAATTGCTATGCAAGGATGTTAAGTTTGAGTTTACCAAGGAGTGTGAGGAAGTTTCTCTGACCTTGAAAGGAGCATTAGTTAGTGCACCAATAGTTCAGCCACCAGATTGGGAATTACCTTTTGAGATTGTGTGTGATGCTAGTGACTATGCAGTTTGGAGCTGTTTTGGGCCAGAGAAAAGACAAGAAGTTGCATGTAATCTACTATGCTAGACGAACACTTGATGATGCTCAATGGGAAGTATGCAACTACGGAAAAATAACTTTTGGCTATCGTTTTTGCCTTTGAGAAGTTCAGATCTTATCTTGTTGGTTCTAAGGTTATTGTACATACTGATTATGCTGCTCTTAAGTATCTCCTTTCCAAAAACGATGCTAAGCCTAGGATGCTTTGTTGGGTGTTGTTGCTGCAAGAGTTCGATCTCGAGATCAAAGACAAAAGAGGCGTAGATAACGGAGTTGCAGACCACCTTTCGAGATTACGAATTAACGATTTTGTTCCCCTTGATGACAGCTTAATGGAAAAGAAAGTTTATCGTATACAATCTTCCTCTAAAGCTTGTCAGTTGCCTACTGATCCTCCTCGTGTTCCAGGCACCCCATGGTTTGCCGATTTTCCCAACTATGTTGTTGCTGATGTTAACCCTCCTGAGTTTCTAAGGGATATCAGACGATACTACTAGGATGCTCCATACTTATACAAACAATGCTCTGATGGCATTTTCAGAAGATGTGTTTCTGAAAACGAGATTCCTGGTATGTTGTTTCATTGTCATGGTTCCTCATATGCAAGTCACTTTGCTACCTTCAAGACTGTCGCAAAAGTCCTTTAATCAGGTTTTTGTTGGCCTACGATGTTTCGTGACACATACTCCTTTGTTTCATCATGTGACACTTGTCAGCGACAAGGTAACATAAGCAGAAGAAATGAGATGCATCAGAACTTCATTCTCGAGGTTGAGGTGTTTGATGTCTGGGGAATCGATTTCATGGGACCTTTCCCTATCTCTTTTGGGAACCAATACATACTTGTTGGTGTAGATTATGTATCTAAGTGGGTTGAAGCAATAGCTAGTCCAACAAATGACGCCAAAGTGATTATGAAGATGTTCAAGCATATCATGTTTCCGAGGTTTGGTGTTCCGAGGATTGTGATTAGTGAAGGTGGTTCCCATTTCATTAACCAAATGTTTAACAATCTGCTGAAGAAGTACGAAGTTCACCACAAGATTGCTACACCATATCACTCTCAAACAAGTGAATGATGCTCTTTGGGCTTACAGAACCGCTTTCAAGACACCATTAGGAACAACTCCGTTCCATCTGTTGGGTTATCAAGCATCTCAACTATGACATCAAATCTACCGCAGAAAGACGCTCACTGCAGCTACATGAACTTGAAGAGATCAAACACTTGGCTTATGACAACTCGAGAATTTACAAAGAACGAACAAAGGCTGCACATGATCAATGTATCCTTAACATAAGTTTTGCTCCATATGATAAAGTTATTTTGTTTTAACTCTCGTTTAAAACTCTTTCCTGTAAAGCTTAGGTCAGGGTGGTCCGGTCCTTTCACCATCAAGGAAATAAGACCGTACGGAGATGTGGTTCTGCTCAACGAAAAGGGAGAACAATTTGTAGTTAATGGACAGCGCCTTAAACCATATTTTGGTGCTCCCGACAAAGTCAATGAAGATTTCATCTCTTTGACTGATATAACTCCCCCATAACATCTCTTTTAGTCAAGCTATTGACTTTAAACAAGCGCTGGGTGGGAGGCAACCCACCAATAGGTTAGTTTTTTGCTTTATTTTTTGTTGGCTTCAAGTCAAAGTTGTCTTTTGTTTTCAGGAAATGCGATACGAGAGCATTGCCCAATCGATCCACACGAGGACCGATCGTGCAATGGAGGATGAAGAAAGCCGCACGATCCGCCGATCGACAAAATCTTACAGCTCGATCGATCTGCAACCCGGCTGTGTTAACGCACGATCCTTCGATCGACTGTCACATGCTGCCCGATCGATCATCACCTAGCATCTGTTTGCGCACGATCTGTTCACCGATTTTAGCTCGTTTCATCCCTTGATCTCCATGGATCGATCGATCTAAGGATGCTCGATCGATCGATACCTCCAAGTGCGTTTTCTAATTCCCAAAGCAACTCTCAATTACTTTTTTTGATTACTTTCATTCTTCCTCTCACTAATATTCACACCGGGACGGTGTGAAGTAAGTATGGGGGAGAACTGTTTATTTACTAATGAAGTTTCTTTCTTTTGTTTTGTTTTTTTTCTAGTCGAACATTGTTTTAGATAAGCTTTTGTCGGTTTAGGAACTATGATTTCTGAGGAATGGTACATTTCTTAAGGGTTTAAGCTACCATTTGTCTGATTTCTGATGAGCATTGTTGACTATTAGAAAACTCAGAGATTCATCAGCTGTTCGTCTTTTCACCACTTCCTCTAGGGGAAGTATAAGGTGGTCTCTCTCGTCGAATGAATCGAGTGTTAATTTCCTTAGGTTCTGAGGTGTTAAATTCCTATGAAGAATGAGTTCTTGAGTTTGTATCTTTCTTTGAGATTCTGGTGTATTTGCTCGAGGACAAGCAAAAAGCCAAGTCTGACGGAATTGATATACCTCGTTTATACCGACTTCTAACTTACTAATTCATATATTTTATTTAGTCTTTGTTGTGTTTTTAGAGTCCTTTAAGGTACAAAACGCAAAGATACTATGGATTCCACATGATGAGCAAGATTGGAGCTTAACTTTGGATTTCTCCACTACGAGATAAATGATCGATCGATCAACACCAAGATCGGTCGATCACAACTTTAAAAAGAGAAAACTACGCTTAACCCATTGATCGACTTCTCATGTCTGACACGATCAACCTCCATCCATCTATATCGTGCGCACGATCCACTGCACGACCGAGCACCCAAAGATCGATTGAGCTATAAAGGAAGAAGTTACGCACGATTTGGAACCTTCACGATTGCATGAAGAAACATTGATCGATCGAGCAGTTGAAGAATCGATCGACAAATGACCCTGCAAAGCGAAAACCAGATTTCCTTATTTTTGTACCAGTTCGATTTACTCTATATATTAGGTCAAAAACAAGTTTTTAAGAGATTTTTGGCAGACGAAAAAGACACAGACTTCTATTGTAATCTAGAGGAGAAGAATTTGGATCTCTACCTCATTGGAGAAGAATTCCTAAACCTCTATTCTATCTATTTTGAGTTTTCAATGAAATTCTTTACAATTGCTTGCTCGTTATGTATTTCCATGTCTGAGTAGTTCATAATTAAGTTTAGGGTATTCTAAAGATCTCAAGAAACATAAGGGTGAGGAACAGATAGGTTTTAAATATGGAATCGCAGCCTGGAAACATGGTTAATGCTTAGATTATAGTAGCTAACTAATCTATGATCTTAGGTTACTTATTATCCCAGAAGTTTAGTAAGAATCATAATCTTTCTAGGTGAGCAACTCCTTCACTACCAACGAGAGTTCATGCTAAGTTGGGTTGTGGACACTTAAGAATTGTTAATACTGCATGGTTAGAATTCTAGAGAGTTAGGATCTCTAGAATTTAAGCATAGTGAATATCAGCAAGAGTGGGTTAGTCAATTTTTATTCCTTAGTCGAGAACGGAATTGAACTTTCCTAAATAGATTCCTCATCCTAACCTTGATTTCCTTATGAATTCCCTAAGTTTGATGTTTTCTATATATTGTTTACATTAAATTTCTTAATTATAATCGATTCCAATCAAAATACCCATTGACTTAGCTCTAGTTAAATAATTCAATCATTAGTATGATAATTGGTCTTCGTGGATTCGACCCCTAAATACTATTCCGTTTGATGTGCACTTGCAATAGGATATAGGGTTAAAACTCGTTGTATCACACATGAAGAGTAAACTCATCCCTTTCATACACTGCCTTGCTCTAGATTGATATAAGCTAGTTATGCAGGTTAATGTGAGTAATGCTCTCGACCATGTTCATGTGATGAGACCAGTCGACATGAGTGAGCTTGACAAAGATGTAATGTGCGAATGAAAGATACTTCGTAACCCATTCAAATGCGAGAAATGCAATTTCCAGATGCATCATTTCTCTACAGGTTTTAGGAAACTATAATGTTATAAGGGGCTTCATCGAGAACATCTGGACCATCCTTTGACACTCCTTCTATTACCTCATGTTTGGATTAGTATGAATTGTGACACCTGCAGAAAGGAAATATCTTGGTTCAATCTTTTCTGTTGCAGATGTTATATATTATCATCCATATAAATTGTGTCTTAGAAGATAAGCACTTTCGTGGAGCATCACACAGGGGACATAAAGTCATTGTAATTGCACCAGGAACATGCAAGAGAAAATGGCATCGCTTATTCAATGTTCTTGTATCAAGGTCATATCCAGATGCTTGCACAATTTGTGACGACACTGTGTGGAGAATTTATGTCATGTATGAAGTGTGGAGAGATATATCATCCTCGATGTATCGAAGCTGGGACAGATTTTCTTATTGGTCATCCAGTTCATCTTTTTCACAGAATTGACATTCACGTTTTAAGTGGATTCATATGCCTCGTATGGAAACTAAACATCACCAATTATGGATTGCATTTTTTCAATTGCGAAGTCAGTTTTCATACTAATTGTAGCAAAACTGTGGACGTCGCTAGATATGCTTTACAAAAGTATTCAGATCACTATCTTTACAACTTCTGTATTGATACTCGAGCTTGCACTGATTGTGGTACACCATGTTGTGAGATAGTGGTCCCTCTTCAAAGCCAAGAGAATTGTAATCAAAAGAATACAAATATTATTTTTGGGTAGATAAGTCTACCTCTTTGTTTGTTTTTCATTGATTAAATAGAAAGGTTGGAGTACAACTCCGTACAATTTGGAAACAGAAAAGTAACGTGGAGTTCAACTCCTGTAAAACAGGAATGCATAAAGAAAATGGGAAACGTCGACGACAATTTCATCCACTCCGTTATTGAAAACCAGAAACTAAGGACGATGGAGATGAGGTCTTACGACCAGGCCTCATATGTATTTCGGATTGGGCATTGATACTCCTTTGGGCCGTGTCTTCACCTGGGCCTCTTCCTCTTCATCGTTGATTGTCGTATCAATACCCCCGCCGTCTGAAAGAACCTTGCCCTCAAGGTTCGTCGCGAAATCTAGAAAGCTAGCTCGAAGTTGCGTCTCATCTTCCCAGGTAGTATCATCTGCCTGTAAACCACGCCATTTAACTAATACTTCCGGAATGTCGCAATTTCCTCTGTTAATCCAGCAACATTTCAAGACTGATGCATGTTGCAATTGGAGGTGGCCCGATTCGCGCATCGACGAAAGTGTTCCTGGTATTGGGGGTTCAGATCCCACATGCTTCTTGAGTAGCGAGACATGGAAGACATGATGGATCCGCATGCCTTCTAGAAGATGCAAACAATATGCGACTGCACCAATACGTTCCGCAACGGCAAACGGGCTATAGTATTGTTGTGACAGGTTCTAAGATGTGCGGCGAATGACCGACTGTTGGCGATACGGCTTCAATCGAAGATAAACCCAGTCTCCAACAACATAGTCGACATCGCGATGTTTAGCATCCGCGAACTGCTTCATACGGTTGTTGGCTGTAAGAAGGTGATCCTTGAGTTCGGCCAGAAGCTCCTCTCATGTTGCTAATTGTTCATCAATTTCATCAATAATCGAAGAACCGACTTCATAAGCAGGAATCGGTGGTGGAGTACGGCCGTAAAGTGCTTGAAAAGGTGTCATCTTGGTAGAGTTGTGGTAAGTAGTGTTATACCAATACTCTACCCAGGGAAGAAGTGTGCTCCATTGGTTCGGTCTATCTTGAACAAAACACCTGAGAAACTGTTCGATACAACGATTGACAACCTCTCTCTGTCTGTCGGATTGTGGGTGGTACGCAGTGGACATTCGGAGTTGTGTACCTGCTAGTTTCCAGAACTCTCGCTAGAATAAACTTACAAAAATAGGATCTCGATCACTTACAATGGAGCGTGGCATCCCGTGAAGCTTGACAACCGACTCAATGAATCGTGCGGCAACGATCTTGGCTGTGTATGGATGATGGAGAGGAACTAGATGGGCGTACTTGGTGAGGCGATCAACGACAACCATGATTGATGCATGGCCATCTGACCGAGGGAGTCCATCAACAAAGTCCATGAAGACGTCTTTCCATACTTGGCAGGGAATGGGAAGAGGTTATAGCAAACCGGCTGGGGACATTGTCTGGGATTTCGCTTGTTGGCAAATGGTGCAGGCTGCAACGTAGTCTTGCACAATACAATGTATGGAGGGCCAATAGTATTGGTGGGAGAGGCGCTGGTAAGTGCATAAAACACCAGAATGTCATCCTGTTGGTGTGTTGTGATGCTCGGTGAGTAGCTGTTGTATGAGAGGTGACTGAGGGGGAACGACCACACGATTATGATAGCAGATCAGGTTGTTCTTCCATGCATAAGGGTGGCTCGGGTTGTCAATGGCGAGCTGACCGATGCGTTGCATGTACGGATCTGTCTTTGTCAATACCCGAATATCATTCCAAATGGAACTTTCTTGAATAAAAACGGCATCTAACCTTGGACTGCCATGAACACACAACAAAGCATCTGCAGTGGAGTTGGTAGATCTTGGCTTAGATGTGATCTCGTAGTCGTAGCCACTAACTTTCCCATCCATTTTTGTTGCTCAGGGGTGAGGATTCGTTGTTCTAGCATGTAGTGTAAGCTCTTTTGGTCGGTTTGGATCACGAAGTGGCGTCCCAGCAAGTATGGTCTCCATGTGCGAATAACTACCACAATGGCTAGCATCTCCCGTGCGTAGGTGGACCATGATTGCTTGGAAGTGCCTAATGTGCGACTCATATAAGCGATTGGTTGATTATTTTGTGACAGTTCGCGCCTATGCCTTCACCTGAGGCATCAGTCTGGATCACGAATGTAGTTTTGAAGTCAGGAAGAGCAAGGGTTGGTGTAGTTGTGAGTGCCGCTTTGAGAGCCGTGAAAGTAGTTGCGGCGGTTGTGTCCCAAGAGAATTGGCCTTTGCGAAGCAGGTTAGTGAGTGGTTTAGCTATAATGCCATAGTTCTTGACGAACTTCCAGTAATAGCCCGTTAACCCTAAGAATACGCGCAGCTCTCTGGTGGTTGATGGCTCAGACCAGTCCAAAATGGCTCGGATTTTCTTTTTGTCTACTTTTACGCCTGTTGCAGATATGATGTGGCCCAGGTACTCTAGGTCTTGTTGCCCAAACTCGCACTTTTAAACTTAACCGCGAGTTTCTGTTGTCGCAGGATATTGAAAACGTCTCGTACATGTTGGAGATGATCTTCCCAAGAGGCGTTGTAGATGAAGATGTCGTCAAAAAATACTAGAACTGAAGTCGGAAGATGGAATTCATGAGTGCTTGTTATGTGAAAGGGGCGTTACATAAACCAGAAGGCATGGTCTGTTCTTTCTTTCAGGTTAATGCGGTGTTCGATCTTACGTTCTGGTGGTAGTGTGGTTGGTGTTACGAAAAGATCATCAAACTCTACGACCAATTGTTTGATGTCGGCGGGAAGCGGTGTGAGAGTGTAAACGTTTTCGGGTTCAGTCAAATAGATGGCAAACAGAGCCTCCCTTTGGCGTGCTTCTTTGAGGAAGGTGACGGTTTGTGTCGGCTGTGCTCGTGAAGATTGCAGGCCCTGAAGGACTATGGGTTCGTTTTGCCATTTGAAACTCAACGTCCGTGTTTTCCAATCACACACCATTAGGCTGGGATCTTCGAGCCATTGCACCCCGAGGACCATATCTATGCTGACCAATTGCAAAACATACAAGTTGGACTGTGAACCGTGCATTTCCCATCATAACTTGGACCCCACCGTACCTTCCTTTGCATTGGAGTGGAGCACCATTTGCTACTTTGACTATGAAAGGAGTTGTGGGAGTCATGGTGAACTCCAGTTTTTGTGCCATTCTTTCATTGATAAAATTATGGGTTGATCCACTATCCACTAATGCAATCAGTGTGGTTTTGTGGATCGTTGTGAGCAGTCGCGTGGTCTGTGGAGCATCCCATCCCGAGAGGGCGTATAGCGAGATGGCTAGGTCACCGTCTGCTTCTGGTCCATCCTCGTCTCGACCCTCCTGCGTCGCTTCTTCTTCACCCTCCATGAAGAACAATTGCGGTTTCTTGCAGCGATGACCCGGAGTGTACTTTTTGTCACAACTAAAGTACAACCCAAGGCTACGCTTGTGCTTGAGCTCCTCCCAACTTAACTTTCGCGGAGTTCGGGTCGGTAATTCACGCGGTGGTGGTGGGCGAGATGTTGTTGGCTGCGGTGGCCGTGGTAGATATGTGGTAGGGTTGGCGCTGCGTCTCTGCCGTTGCAACTGATCATCTCTTAATTTGGCAAGGTCAAACACCTCTTTCACCGTCTAAGGCTGGAACATGTGAATTGTGTCTGCGATTGATGGATTAAGACCACCCATGAATGTTCCCACCAGTGCCTTTTGAGTCCAACCGTAAACTTTGTTCTGCAATCTTTCAAATTCATGTTGATACTCACGTAGGGAGCCTGTTTGTCGAATTTTGGATAAGGCTTCGTCAAAGTTTTCTCCATCGTGACCATAACTCGACTTCGAACACTTCGCAAGAGATGTTCACTCGTGCGTCCTCAACAGCCTTTGACGTTGCTTGCCACCATTCGTTTGCCTCCTCCTCTAGATGTTACGAAGCAAAATTAACTCTCTGTTCTAACGCCATGTCCTGGTATGTGAAGTACTGTTTCGCTTTGCTGATCCAAGCAGTTGGGTCGCCTCCTTGGAATTTTGGAAAATCGAGCTTCACAAAGCGATTTTGATGTGGGGGCGCGAAATTGGGACCCTGTTTTGTGGCTTGTGCATTAAGTGGCGTGTGTGTTCGTTTTCCCGAAATTGGGACCCTGTTTTGATTCATCAGCGATGAGTTACCGCCACGTGAGTCACTTGTGCCAGCGTCACGGCTATGGAGAAGCATATCCTGCATCCGAGACATTTGGTTCTCCAGCATGCGATGGAAGGATGCTTCCAGCGCTTGAAACATGCCCTCCATGTTGGTGTTGATGGTGAGGATCTCATCCTGGACTGCCCCAACGTTGTATTCCAAGCTGTCAAGTCGATCTTTGTTGGTAGCCATGGCCACCAGATTTTGTGGTTTTCGTTTTGGTGGAATTATGGTGATGAAGGTAAACGAAGGAATTGGTGATTAATGGAAAGAAGGTTGCTCTGATACCACTGATAGTGGTCCCTCTTCAAAGCCAAGAAAATTGTAATCAAAAGAATACAAATGTTGTTTTTAGGTAGATAAATCTACATCTTTGTTTGTTTTTCATTGATTAAATAGAAAGGTTGGAGTACAACTCCGTACAATTTGGAAACAGAAAAGTAACGTGGAGCTCAACTCCTCTAAAACAGGAATGCATAAAGAAAGTGGGAAACGTGGACGACAAGTTCATCCACTCCGTTACTGAAAACCAGAAATTAAGGACGATGGAGATAGGCTTCATATGTATTTTGGATTGGGCCTTAATACTCTTTTGGGCCGTGTCTTCACATGGGCTTCTTCCTCTTCATCATTGACTGTCGTATCATTGTGCATCGTTCTACGGCTGTATCTGTTGTAACTTTAGCGCCCATGTGGATTGTTTTGGTTTTCCAATTCATGTGAAGAACGAACTGCACAAGCATACTCTCTTCGAAGATTTCAATACAGAGCAGGTGGATTGTTCTCTCTGTGGATTAAAATGCCCCAAGGCCTGTTACAATTACGCTTGCAGACACTGCAAGGCTAGATTTCATAGGGAATGCATAATATCCATGGTAAAGTTTTTAATTAGTTATCTTGTAAAACCATAGCCATTTTTGTTTTTTTAACAAATTTGTATATTGTGTATGAAACAAAACAGGATGATCGTGAGGCAGCAACAGAAGAAGAACAGCTTATAGACATTTATCTTATGTTCCTAGAACATGATCTCATTCATGTTATAGGCATTCGTATGTAACAGATGAACAACAAAAAGGTTTGGTTATGTCTCTCTCTTTGGAACTAAGTTGTACTGCAGCTTCCTTTGTCTTCTATGTTTTTATGCCTTATCATCATCTTAACGTGTTTACATTTTTTAATTTGATCACTCTCCTATGCGTATTTGTGTGTACGACTATGGGTACCATAGTGATTTTTTTTGCCAACAAATAACTATTAGATCGACAATAATCTAAAGCTATAATAAGATTCGAATAGTGAATTCGATGTTTACCTAAATCAAAAAAAAAAACCAACTTAGCATAGCTATTCGTTAAATCAGCTTGAAATTCGGAAAGATTATGAAATGTTATGAACTCATTTCAATGGAAAGGCACACGAGAGGACAATAAAATGTTACAAATGAATTGAATCAACTAACACACAATTAAAAAGCGCTTAAAGCCGAGTTGTACTCATTTCGATACAAACTATATACAGTAGTATTATAATTAATCAAACAAATTTTTAAAAATATCAAAAAATACAAAAAAAAAGAAGTTTTTCAATAGAAGAAACCTCCGAAAAACAAAAAAGAAAAGTGGTGGTTTACTTGTTAGACCACTGGAATTCGATCTCAAGGTTTCTGGGGCCACTTTTGCTTTCTGGTAATAAACTGTATTCACCTGCAACTGCTCCCAGCATCACCACTCTATCGATTTGGATCGTTACTTTACCAAAGGAACTCTGCACAAAGCCACAGAGTTTCACTTAAACTGACAACATTTGAAGCTGTTTTAAGTATTGAGTTAAGTTTAATGATATAGTAATACCTTTCCCATTTTGCTCTTGTTCTTGCATGAGATGTGGAGTTTTTGACCTTTAGGTGGGCTCTCAAATGACCATGAGAAGCTCTCGTCCCATTCTGGATTAGGACCTGTGGATATCACCTGAAAAGCATCGAAAGATATGGTTGGTATCTCGAAGAGTGACTAGTCAGAGAGGATTAACAAGGAATGATGAGTCTTTTCTTTACCTTGGTTTGTCTAGGAGGAGTGTTACCGAGTGTGATCTTACAGAACACGCTTGGGTTACCAACGGATTGCTTCATGTTGTTACCACGTTTGATCGTGACCACAAGTGTACCTGGCAAACACTGCAAGAGGAATTCGGCTTTCTCCTGGAACCGTGGTGGACCTGACTGGATTAGGTATTGGAGCAAGGGGATGGCGTCTGCAGCAACAACTGATTGGGCTCTGGAAACTTCGGCTGGACAGGCTGACCAAGCTTGTCTGAGAAGAAACAATGCATCTAATGCAGCTTCTTGAGTCGCCTCTGAGCCTGTCTTGAGGGATGTAACTAGATGTGGTATACTTAGAGTTGCAGGCTCGGTGGCTCTTAGGCGTGGGAAATTGTTAAACAAAGAGTTTAAAGCTTTTAGATACTCATCATTTACTGTTCCAGTGGCCCATAAGTCCTTCTCAATAGCAGCTGCGAATTAAAAGGAAGCAACATTGGAGATACAAGATGAATAATACAAAAAGAGTACACTGAAACAATAAAGAAGGTACCGAGATTTTTCTCACCAGTTATTGCTCTGACGGTCTCGCTAGATGCGTACTCTTGGACAGTGTGATTAGAGAAGAGTAGTTTAACGAACATTGCAGCCTGAACAGATGTTTCCGGATCACTAGAACTGATCAGATCCAAGACAACTTGCACACCACCTGCCTCGGCAACCGCTCTTTTGTTGGACCGACTATACATAACAAGGTTTTGTAGAGCACATATAGCCACTACTTTCATTTCTTCTGTGGGTTGTTCTTCCAGGACATTGACTAAAGCACGACAAGCAGAAGCTGCATCGGTGCTTCTAGCGAGTGCTTCGTTCTGGAAAAGATCACCGAGAGCCAAAGTTGCTAGTAATCGTGCTTGCTGAGCTTGGGTCTGTGGATCCAAAAGGTACTGGGACAAGGGCAAAATTGCAGTCTTGGTGGCTTTTGAATCTCTAATCTTCACGTTGTTGAGAAGTACCTCAAGCAGTCTCGCTGCTGTGTCCTCGCACTGATGAGACCTGAGAAGATCAAGAAGAGCTTCTATGGCACCACTTTCAGCCATGGATTCCGCACTGGTTCCATCATCACTTTCCAACACTAGAAGAGTGTTAAGTGCACCAACCACAGTGTTTTCAGATGAAGAGCGAAGAAGTCTTACAAGAACAGCAACAGGAACTTCCAGGTAAAATTCAGAGCTAAATTGCAAGATGATAACCAAAATTGATGCTGCAGACTCCCATAACACATTGGAAACTGATGGATCAGCTTGCAGTATCACCTTTGACAGCTCACTCACACCACCTTCTTTAGCTATTTCATTTGGCCATGTTAGAGCTATGCTAACGAGAGCCTTCACAGCTCTCTGCTGCAATAGGTGTATGCCAGATCCAAGAACATGGATTAAGGGACCGATCGCAAGTTGTGTTAATGGATCCTTCTGCAAATGCTCTTCGTAGAGAAGATGAGACAGAAGCTCAGCTGCCAACTGCTGTACTGCTGGGGATGAAGACTCCAATAGTGAAATTAGAGGCTCAATCACTTGGTGTGGTGTAAGTGTATAATCAGCTCGGCACTGTGGATGTTCTAAAATATTTACCAGAACTTGCAGAGCACTGTGTTGCCCATCAGCTCCAAATTCCAACCTCGTCAGCAAACTGAAAAGTGGCTCAACCACTTTCGCAGCCGATTGGCTTTTGGCAATCGATGCATTATTTGTAAGGATGCGAAGCAGTTCTGAAAATGCAGCACATAAAAAATCTGGAGCATCGTGGAGAATATCAAGTACGCAATCGATAACTCCTGCTTTCACCATTTCCATCTTACAAGCAGGCCTGTCCTTGCCTAACTTTACTAAAGCCCTAGATATAGCCTCATGAAGCACATAGTTTTTACCATAGAGAAGGCCAACAAGAGGTACCACAGCTCCATGGGCAGCAACTAGTTCAGCCAGTTGTTCATCATCGACAAGCTTGTCAAGTGCCCGTACAACTGAATGCTGAGCAGGGCTGAATTCAGTCACAAGAAGAGAGACGAGTGGCTCAACACAACGCGCGGCAGCAACTGTAGACCTGATCCTTGTATTTGCAAACAGAACATAGCACAACTCTGCAGCATCGCCCTTCAGTTCCATCGAATAGTTTGAGGAAAGGATCCTGCAAAGAACATCGACCGCATTCATCTCTACATCTGCAACTGCCAGTGCCCGTGATGGATTATCACTCAGCAACCTAACAAGTGCAGCAATAGCAGCATGCTGCTCCTTCTCTGATCCAGTGTTGAGAATCTCTACCAATGGTTGGACAGCTTGTCTAGAAGACTCTGCATTTCGTATATGGTCGGCAGTAAAGAGACTATCCAATGCTTTGGCAGCGCTGTACCTTGCTCCTCTTCCACCAAGACGCAGAACAGCTACAAGTTGGCTGACAGCGCCAAATGCTGAATCATGCCTTCGAATTTCAGCACTACTAAATAAGATGCCTAAAAGACCGGTTGCGGCTTCCTCTTGCTCGTCCTTAGGTCCAAGAGAAAGATATTTCGAGAGGCCCTCAAGAGCACCTGACTCTACCATGACAATCATATTTTGTGGACAGTCTCCAGCAAGCTGAGTTAGAAGATTAAGTGCAAGTAAAGGAGCACCAGGGCGGTCTGGAATTGGTTTAAGAAGTTCAACTAGTAAGGGAATTGCTTTTCGAGAGGTAGCCCCGACTCTTATATCTTCAACTCGAAAAAGCCTCTCAAGGGCAACCTGATCTGGGTAACGCACTAAAGTGAACTCCTGCGACAACTGCAGAAGTTCTTTTATGTCATCATCAGAACAACCAAGCAATGATATGAAACCGGCCGCAGCACCAGAGTTGGCAACAGATAGAAGAGTTCCCCGACTACCATTACAGACAAGACTAGCTAGAGCTTGTGCTGCAAAATATCTGTCTGCGTATTCCTCTGACTTCACAAGATTTGAGAGCACTGGAACAGCCTTCATTGTTGCATGTGCACGAGTAATTTCTCTGTCCTGGAAAAGTATGGCTAGCAATAAAGCACAAACCCAAATGTTGGCGTCCTCTCCGTCATCAGCCTGAAATGTATTAAAGAAGTAGCAGTTAAAGTATTATAACCAAACAGAATGTTGAATAATATCACAGTATAATAATGGGTATTTTCTATCAAAGCTTTTAAGAAGCTGTGATCTCATCGATTGAATCTTTAAGAGATTTAAATACCTGGAGAAAACGGTTGCCTATTCTGTCAGTAATTAGCTCAATGCCTTCTGACTCCAATATTACTGCTCTGCTCCTTTCATCATGACAAGAAAGAACCGAGAGCAACCAGACGGCTAAATTTTCACCAGAAATAATAGTTTCCCCAGTGAAACCCTCCCTATTTTCCGCTGACTCTTCTTCTTCCTCTTCTTCCTTTTCTTTTGGATGAATGCATATGCAGATTTTATCTTTCTCGTCCTTTTCCTGATCTTGCACAGAAATTTGATTTGGTTCTAGAATCTGCACAAGTGCTTGAACGAATTTGGCACACAATTGTGTCTCATTTAGATTTTCTATCATCTTCTGGTCGTTAACTTTGGCAGCACAGATAATAATAGCCGCTCCACCAATTTTTATTTTCGGGTCCCTGGTATTTATCACCCTTTTTGCTACAGATGACACGCAATCTCGGGCATTGTTGACCATATTTCCCAAAACCATTAGCTGATCTCGACAAAGTCTTGATAATACTTCAATAGCTTTATCCTGTAGCGAGGGATTAGCAACACTCACAATAGATGAGACTATTGGGGCCATGCTGTTAGGAGATTCGGCCAGAACAACCCATGCTGGTTTTACATTTCCATTAGCTCCTGACCTTGAGAATATAGCAAGCGCATCTAGGGCCTCTGATATTGCATCGGATCTTCCATCAGAACACTCTAGAAGGGACACTAACGCAAGCACTGTTCCAGCGCGGTTCACAGAATCTGTCAATGCAGAATCAATACGGCGACGACTAAGCAGGCGAGCAATTGCTGCAGCTGCAAGGGTCTTCCCTGACACTGTACCTTCACGTAAAATTCTAGTGGCTGACAATATAATTTCTTCGACAATGACCTTCTCTGACACTTCACTGTCCAATATAAGATTAGCCAATGCGCACATTCCTTGCTCAGCAACTTCTAGAACGGAAGAGTTGGCAAGATTAACCAGAGTAGGCAATGCTTCTCTGGCAGAAACAGCCACATCACGATTCTCCTTAATTGAAAGTAAAACTGCAGCCAGACAGCGGCAAGACTCAACAAGTATCTTCTCTGAATCCACATGTAAAAGTTTTATGGCTGACAAGAGAGTTTTGAGGGCTAGAGCACTCTCACGCAAATCCTTTCTGCTCTGGAAGATAGCTGCAAGAGCTGAGGCTGAATTTGCTTGAGTTTCTTCTTTTGCAGAGCTCATCAACTTGATCATGGTCTCAATAGCATCGTTTGAAGCACTGCCTTCACGTAACATGTCATTGAATGGGACCACAGAAAGCATGCTCTTCAATGCATCCAAAACATACATTTTAGACTCAGGCAGATCACTGGTCAGCAAAGCGGTAAGCTGACTAATTGTTGCAGTATCTGATTTATGAATCAAATGATTCAATGTCTTTGCGGCAATCTCTTTACCATTTGGACTACCATTTTTTAGTAGCCATAACAGAGCAGGGACAGCATCAGCACTTTCAACACAAGCACGTATATCTTCACTGTGATTGCACAAGTTCCTAAGGATTGTTGCAGAGTCTTCCCGAGCTTTGGCTGACCCTGTCTCTAGAATTTGAACAAGTGGAGGTATACCTCCAGCAGCAGTGATGGCCCACTTGCTTTCATCGTTATCATTTGACAGAAGGCAAAGAAGTGCAACAGCACATTCTTGCTGCTGTTCGGATGAAAGACCAAGAAGAGATATCAGCAACTGGATCCCTTCACGGCCCTGTAGTGCATGCCACAGGCTACCTTCATGATTACAAAGCATCAAAAGAGCCTTTACAAGGTCATCTTGGACCTCATTTGCCGCCATTGTTATTAGACCAACAAGCAAACGTTTTGCATCTGAGTTGGAAAGCTTAACAGAGAGAATGGAATTCCCATACAAACTTGCAAGTGCTTCAATGGTACGTTCTTGCACGAGGAATGGTAGACGAGGCTTAAACTGCTTCAGCAGAGTCTGTTCAACCACCAATGGATCTGATGCCCTTGTAATTTCTGCTTTGCCATCGTATATCATCAACGCTGAAGCTAAAGCCCCAAGAGTGTCAGCAGTCTGAGCAGGTGAGGAGCAAGATTCAAGGCTCTGACCAAGGCTCGATATGACATATGACAAACCACCGGAAATATTGGCAAGGGCACACATTGCGTTTTCTTGTAATGCTTGTGCATATTCACCCTGCATGAATTCTTTCGATGGAGCTATTGTTGCATTTATTAAAACAGGAATACCATTAGAATTAGCAATTTCTCGCTTTGCTTCCTTGGATTGGGCAGAAAGAGATTTGAGAGCAGCAGCAGCCTCTGCCCTTACTGAGGCTTCGTTACCAGAGCCTAGTAACTTGAGAAGCTGTTTTGTAATGTCTGCAGTCAATACACTAGAGCAAACGGAGGCATCTTCCATCATCATACATGCAAGAAGGAAGCACACATTAGATAACGTACTTGACTGCCCACTTGTAAGCAGCTTCACAAGTACATCCACTCCCCCAGCTCGAACTGTCTCAGACCAAAATCCTTCTGTCGTACTAGAAAGGTTCTTAAGTGCACCAGTTAACAAGCCATCAACCTCTCCTTTCTTATTTCCACTACGTAATTGGTCCCACAGAACCGGTACAACTCCCTCAGTGGAAAATATTTTTGATCCAACATGGTCTTTCACCCCACCTTCTGAAACAGCATAGATTGTCTTTGCTGCAGCGATCTGCCCTTCAACTGAACTGGACTTGAGAAGACTAAGCAATGGGGGAATGCATCCTCCAAGTAACACCTTAACTCTAAGCTCGTTCTCCTTGCACAGTGAACCCAGGACGGTTGCAGCTTGTATCTTTACTCCAAGTGATCCTGATCGGAGAAGAGAGACAAGTACTGGCACAGCTTGGGAGTGTGATCCAACAGCGCTGAACGCGTTTTCACGCATTTCAATAAGGTCCAGTAATTGCTTCAGGCAGTATTCTCTTTCTTGTGCAGATGATGAACCTTGGCGCAGCTGCTCAATGCATTGGGCAACACTTGCTAATGTCCCATCCGGATCTTCCATGCTAGTTGTACGATCTCTGCAGGTGATGAGGAAAGGTTAGGTACTAAGTCGCCAATTCTGCTAAAAATGCCTCATTTGAATGGATATAGTACGAAACCAATCCAGATAATATGGATTGTAAAATGCACTACTAAACCAAAATTGTGGTGCAAAATACTACTGATAAGGCCTCATTTTATCACATTTGTTGGCTCTCATGCAGTAGGAAATGCATGTAAGTATTACCTCGAACTTATTTTTGTGGTTGAACGTGGAGTTGGGGGCTCTGACTCTGGAATCTTAGAATCGCCATTTCTCTCCTGCAAGCATGACCAGGCAACAGAAAAACAAATTAAAAGAAAAACATTTGCAAGACGCCAAAACATATAATCCTATGCAATGAAAACTATCCTGCAAAATACTATAATCCTTTTCATGACGCTCTATCAAATATTACGGACTAGAACAAAGCTAACTTATTTAGTCTGCAGTTGTATTACTGTCCATGGGGTTAAGATTTGGTTGTAGAAAGGAAAAGCTATGACATCTATATCTCCGGATGCAAACCCAGAAGGAAAAATGAAATAAGAAGTAAGCAGTGAAGGGATATGTGAAAAAATGACAAAACATAAGATGACTCGGAACATACCATTTGTAGGAAATACAAATGATAACTTAAGGTATATGTCAGCTTAATGATCCTGATAAATAGACCAGAAAAGGGAAAGGCAATCTAGAAGAACCCAGATCTGATATTACAAGATTGCACTGAGCTCTTTAGCTCACATAAATAGATATAAATAAAGGAACAAGCTTTTCAATACACCCTTCTGATCAATGCTTAATACTACTACATAAACAACTTACCATCTCGTTTGGGGCAAGGGTATTTCCATTAGTGGAAGGAAATCTCCATCCAAGTGCACTTGTCATATTTAATTTCACTTCACTTGCAAGATTCTCAAATGAAAGTAGACCTCGAGACCTTGCCCCTATCCAGATCTACCCAGATAAAGATCGTCAGAACATCAACACCCCCTGTTAGACAAAAAAGACCAATCATTAGAATTGTAAACATCATGCAAGATTAGATCATATAGAAAAATAGGATGTTTACAATCTAAACTCTACAGTGAAGTACGAAAAAGGTAAATGCAATTATAATTGAAGACTATGAAATCCAAAGATCACTCTTTTTAACTGAATTATACTAAAAACAACTGAAGAAATCTCGATCCGAATCCAGATTCGAATTGAGCTAAATCAGGAAACTTGTCATCAATAAGAACTCAAAAGCAGGATTCAGATCGGGATAGTATCTAATTCGTAAGTCTCGGATCTTCAAACACAAGAGATCCGATACTGAATCATGTAGATAGATCGATAGATAGAGAAATTGAACTGACCTAAGAGGCGGAAAATGTGAGAAGAAGGAGGAAAGGAATCACAATTAGTTCTTCTGCATTTGATTGGTTTCGTAGAGAAGAAGCGAAGAAGACGAGAGGAGAGAGAGAGGTTTCTCTTGTTCTGTAAATTTGACTCAACAAAGTATAAAGCGGAGGAGAGAGAAAGAAAGAGCTGTGTGTGGGCTGGTGAGAGACTGTCTGTGTGATCAAAATGGAGCCGACTTTGTCCACCGACAGAGAGTGGCAATAAGGCCTTGATTGGATTTCATATTATAATACAATTAATTTAAAAATGACAGATTTATATATATCTTAAAAATTTGTAAATGATTATTTCTGTATAAAGCTTATGTATTTAAACTGAATAATTTGTATATATATATAAAATATTGGATTTACAGTTAAAATACATATTGGTTTTTTTCATCAAAAACTTTTATTCATTAACCATAGCAGTATAATAAAACTGTTCAATTACAACAAAAGATTACAACGAATTTTAAATATGGTGTTACACATTATACGTTATACTAACGAAATAATTTAAGCTGGTGAATACGTGTGATTCTTCAAACTATTACTAACATACACTTAAACAAATGAATTGAAGATTGCTGACAAGCCTAACAACAAATTTATTTGTTCATCAGAAATTAAATTTTAAATATATATATATAATATATATTGTCAACAACAGATTAATTAGGCCACAACTAGCCGGCCCAGTAGGAGGGACTCGATCCCTGGTTGTGCAAATGAGCTGTGTTAAGTGAACTTACCGCCAGCCACTAGACTAAGAGTCATTTGCAAATTTACATATAATTAAAAGGAAAAAAAAGAGCAAATTTTTGATAATATTTATGGAAATTAATTAAGCTAATAACGCTAAAATTGTATTTTGTAGTCTTTAATATTATATGCTTTTGAAAAAGTTTATTGGGATATAAATCATTTAAGTCTATACTCAAATTTGTTTAAATGGTTCAATTACATCGAATTTACTTTATTTTTGATAATACACTGAATGTAGCATCTTAATTAAATTACTTTATTAAATTAAAATTAATAGGAAAATTAATTGACTTGGTGAAGTAGTTAGGAATTTTTTACAGAAGTAAAAATAATATTTTTAAACCAATTTTTACTTTATTTTTGTCAATTTTTTCATTCATGTATTCAAATCAATCCAATTTGAGAAGAAATTGAATCCAACCCGAACTAAGATTTTGAATTATTCGAATGAAACTTAAGTTTTTGAACTAAAAATTTTGAAACTCAAAAAAACATAATGAGATTTGACCCAGATTGTCCAAGCCTTTTATTTTAAATTTTAGATTAAGTTTCACTTACTCTCAATTTATTTTAGTGGACAAAATATTATAATGAAAATAAACTCATCAAGTGGATCGGTAAAACTTCATAGCAACAACTCACATGCTAAAATCCATTTTTTCTACTTGTATTATGGGAGGAACTAAATCATGATGTTTGAATCATTAATTGAATTTCTTTCACACCAGAATAACTCAATAATAGTATTTTCAATTACATATAATAAGTTTTATTGAATTCTAAGTTAGTATTTTGGTAACCCTATCTAATAATATGAATAGTATCTATAACAAATACACATGAATTGTAGTTATAAGTAAATAAATTTCTTCATTATGTGGTCACTATAATATTCAATGTGAGGTTTCGCTTATTTAACAAAAATAAAATGAAGTTTCATTTTCTATGAACTTTGATTGTGTTTAGTAACCCTAAAGTTGATTAGATATACAAACAAAGAAATAATTTTGTAGTAAAGAAAATAAAATAAGAAAGATTTGCAGTAGTTGTTATTGAACCTAAATTTGATTTATTACCAAACTCTATTTAATAAGTCAATGAAAATAGTACTACTAAAGCTACCTACCACCAAATCAAAATAAGAAAATTACTAAAATAATTTATTGTACACAATAATCATCACTAATACTAAAATCCATCAAAAAACAGTATTAACTATTTCCATGATTGTCCAAAAACGACAGCCAATTTTTTTTGTCCGAATGTGGGAGAAGTCGATCGAGGAAACAAATTTAAGAAGTTTGGTTGTAAAATAAATAACGTGAAAGAGCCAAAGCACATGGCCCTAGCACATGGCCTCATGGCTCATTATAAGAATTAAAGATTCTAAGTTTTATTGTATAATATGTTTTTCTTCGTCTATAGTATGTTTTGTTTGTATCGACAACTATGCTCATAATTGTACATATGTGATAAGCACAATTATTATAACCATTTGATGTACATGTGCTCTTCCTTCTTCGTCAATTATGTTTACAAAGACCATAAGAAATGAAAAAAATCACAAGACTCGATGATGTTAGTAAATCAGGTGATCCGACTAATTTCACAAATATAAAAATTGTTAGATGTTTTTTATTGTCACATATATCAAATATTTATATATTAAGTTAAACATTTAAATTTCAAAAGATTAGAATCTCTGAAACTATATTCTTGTAGA